>JAJJLE010000069.1:0-12515 GCA_023897235.1 Entodinium longinucleatum | reverse complement strand
AATCCCCAATCCCCAATCCCCAATCCCCAATCCCCAATCCCCAATCCCCATTTAGATATTAAATAAAAATAAAAATTAAATATATGATAAAATTAAATATTATAGTCATATAAAAATGGAGGTATCAGAACAGACATTTTATTTCTTAACTTCATATTCTAAATCAATGCTGGAAACATATTCAATAACAATAGATGGAAAATCACAATTAGATTATTATGAAATTGACATAGGAGATTCTTTAATTTATATAAATCAAGTAAAACTCTCACAAATAACTGTTGATCAAAAGGATATTAACATTGATATAATATGCAAAGAAAATAATAAGAAAAATACTTATAAAATAGAGCTAAATAAAGAAAAATTAAAGGATAAAAAATTTATTTTTTTATTTAATTATAAACTGAAATCAGTAAAATTAGAAATGCTCTGGATAAATTATAAAAGTTTTATTTTCTTTATTAATGCTAATAAATACATAAATAATAAAGACTTTACTAATAATGAAATATTTATAATCTTTCATAAATATTTTTTAGATAAAGGCGAATTAATGGATGAATCTGAATTAGTTCATACTTTTCTCGATGAAATAGGAAAAAATGAAAGCATACCATTAGATATAGGAATATCTATTCTTATTATCAATAATAGTTCAAATTGTTTAGGAGAGTTTTTATCGATTGCAAAACAAATAAATAAAAATTTAGAAAATGAAAATGATATTTTTATAATAAAAGGTTATCTTGTTAAATATAGACAAGGAATAATAAAATGTTTAAATAACTTATTAAACTTTGAAAATCAAGAAAAAAGTTTAATATTAGAAATTATTTTTATATATTTTATCAAATATGAAAATAAAGATATATCAATACTTATTTCTGAAAAATATATACAACTAGTCTTAACATTATTCAAAGAAGAAAACTTTTTCTTTTTAAATGATAATTATTTAGATGAAGAAATATCACAAAAAATTATAGATCATATTCCAAATATAAATGATTTAATCAATGTTTTAAAAAAAAGTGAAGATTATATTTCTTATCTAAAAAAGATTATAGCAAATATAGATAACATTTACAAAGCTATTCAACCATTGAAATCTTTGGCAGGATATTTTAACGTTAAATTTGCAGTTAGTCAAAATGATAAAATAGAAGAAATTGAAAAATTACATAAAAATTTATTGGACTTACAAAAAAAGAAAGGAAAATATTTTATAAGTTTTTACCCTATAATAAATGAGTATTATAAATTATATTTAGACAATAATAATTTATTAAATTTATGCGTATTGTTAAATATTATGATTTTGGAAACAGAAAAATTTCCTAAAATTAGAAATAATATAATGCTCAAATCAAACATAATTAATAATATAAAAAATATATTAAACCAAAAAATAGACGACAAAGCAATTAATGGGAAATATTTTGTTAAATTATTAACTAAACTAAAAAATGCATTTAATGAAAACAAATTAAATGATATAGATTTTAAAACAAAAATCTTTAAATATTTCATTGGAAAATGCTATGAGAAAGATAATGATGTTATTCAAGAATACAAAAATAATAAGATATATGAATTATTTATTAAAGAAAAAAAAATAAATATATTTCTCATATTAAAAACAGAAAACCAAAGGAAACATTTCCATTTTGGTGATAATTTTATAGACCTTCTACCTGATGATTTAAGTGAAAGTGATTTGGTTATAATTGATGATTTAATAAATGAAGTAATAAAAAATAGTAAAATTGATAGAAATGAAGACAATGAAGAGATGGATATGTTATGGAATAAAGTATTTGATAAAAAAATTATAAATTTTATGAATTTTCTTGAGGGAATCAAATTTACTAATCCTTTAAAAATAATGAATTTAATAATAGGATTTTTGAATAAAAATAATACTGAATTATTAGAAAATATTGCAGTATTTTTAGATAAAAACTTTTTTAAGAAAAATAAATTTTTCGTTGAATCTGGTGAGAATAAAATATTAATTCCAATTTTCATCTTTAACAAATATAATGCGATAACAAAAAATAAAAATGAGTTTAAAAAGTTAATAATAAACAAACTTAGTTCATATATTATTGATGAGAAAACAATTTTTGAGATAGGCAAAAATGAAAAATTTGAATTATTTGAAAATTTATATAATACAGAATTTTTTGATTGTGAATATAAAAATAAAACTTTTTCGTTTATTACTAAAGCAATTAATAACAAAAACAAATATAAATATAAAGACATTATAAAAATAGATATAAATTATAATAACGATAAAACTTATTATGATAAAGTAAAAGGAGTGATAGACGTTCTGAATAAAAAAGAAGAATTAATGAATTTTTATAATAATAAAATATCTAGTGATATAAATTATATAAATTTTCTGGAAGATACACTTGAATTTTTAAAAAAAATTTTTAATAAAAATGATGATATTAAATCATTAGAGAAATATATCAGTGACTTGAAAAATTCAGTAATAAATGCAAAAGAAAATTATGAAAATAAAAATGATTTAAATTCTTTGATAAATAAATATAAATTTCAAAAGAAAAAATTTTTTTTATATTCATACTCAAATACATTCATGTGCATTTTTGATAATAAAAAAGAAGAAAACAAAAAAGAAGTATTCCAATTACTTGATAATTTGAAGAATGAATTCGATATTTTCGTTAGGAATATTTTTGAAGTTGATGATTTATTTTCTTTGGATTTGGAAAATAATAATTTTTTCTGTGAGTTAAAAAAGGAAGAAAAAATTAGAAGAGAATTACGATATATGTATGATATATATAAAGAATTACCAAACATAAGACAACTAGCTCCAAAATTAGAAAAGGCCAAATTGGAAGACTTGATAAATAATAAATTTAATAAAATAATTGATGATATCAAATTATATGATGAATATAATATGAAAAGAAAAATAATACAAGGAATTAAAGTTCTATTTAATAGTTTGAATATAAACGAAAATGATCCGATTTATTTAAATATTGAAAAAATTATACAAGAAAATGATAAAAAAAAATTCGTTTCAAAAGCACTTACATTTTTGAAAGATAATAATATTAAAAATATAAAAGAATTATTAGACTTATTAGATAAATATCCAGAAGCTTTAAAATGGTTAATTAATAATGATGAAAATACATTTTTGGAAATATATAAATTTATTATTCGTTCAGGTTATAAAAAATATATTTCTTTAACAAATATATTAAGTATAAAAAATTATTTCAAAAACCTTATTAATAAAACGGCTAAAGAAATTTTTGAAAGCCTCAATGAATTAGGTAATGTTAAAAATAATCAAAAATTAAAAGAAAATATAAAATATTTCTCTGAGATTTATCCTGATTTGGAAAATATAAGTAAAATAAAAGAAGAAAAAGCAGTAAATTTTATTCAATTATTAAATGAATTGGAAAATGCTGAATTTACTATTAAAAAAAATAATAAAAATGGGTTTTATGAATTAGAAAGCATTAAATCAGAAAGAAAGGAAATTATTGATGAGTATAAGAGAATAATAAATAAATGTTTTTTTATAATAAGTCATTCTTCAGAAGTAGATGATATATATAATCAAATCAAGCAAATATTGGAAAATTATAATTATATTGAAAATTATATTTCATTATTAAATAATAGAAGAAATATATTACACTCAAATATTGAAAAAATTATTCTTGAAACCAAAAATAATGCCATTTATAACAAAAAAGAAAAGAAAAAATTAGAAAAAATAATAAGGTTACATAAAGAAAAACTAAAAAAGGAAGATGAAATTTTGAATAACTATTATCAGGGTAATAAAGATGAAAATAAGTATTTATCATTATTTTCAGGTCTTCATATTTATGAAATATATCAATTGATAAAGGCTGGCCAATATGATGAAATTAAAACGAATTATTCATATTTTTTTAATAATATAATAGAAAATTATAAACCAAATAATAATAATTTTAATGATAATGATGATAATATTAATAATCTAAACGCTAATGATGATAATTTTAAAACAAAGTTAAACACAATTTCAAGATATTTTAAAAGTATAATTAGAAACTTTGATGCTATTTTCATAAAGAATAAAATTAAACAAAAATATGAAAATCAAAGTCAAAATAATAAAAAAGTTATTTATATAAAAAGTTTTAATTATAATGAATATGAAGAAGATTGTTTAAACCTTTTTTATACTTTAACAGGAAATTTGCCATGTTTTTCAAATATTATTGTCATTGATGAAAAAATATTAGAAATAGAATATTTGCCTTTTTTATATAAAGTAATAAAATTACAAATGAATTGTTTATTTATTATGGTATTAAAAGAATGTCAAAATCGAATTGAGGAAAAAGTTTTAATAAAAATAAATGAACTTTTTAATGTTGAAAAAAATTCTTTATTTATATTATTATATTCTTCAAATATAAAAGAAAAATTAGATAAATATTTAACAAATGTTGTTTTTGAGATATGTCCATTTAAAACGAATGATGAAATTTCAAAAGAATAAATTAAAAATATATTTAATAAGAAGGTCCTTGTAGTATATTCTGATATATCTGGTGTTGGAAAAACCACTTATATTAATAAATTAAAAAGCTTTAATAATCAAATAATATATTTTCCTATAAATGGATATATAAATAAAAAATCTTTAATGAAACAAGTAAAAACAATGAATATAGATAATAATATAAAAAATATTATTTATATTGACTTATATGATACATTGAATGAAGATATAATAAAAGAATTTTTATTTCAATTTATATTTTTCAAATTTTATAGAGAATCTAAAGATGTTTTAATATTAGAAGATAAACCAATTCAAATTATTTTAGAGTTACCAAATACTTATAAAAACTATTTCAATAAGTATAAAATTCTCAATTACTTCCAAAAAAAAAAAATAATCAATGATAATGATTGTATCCCTACATCTCAATTCCCTCAAGATTTTGGAATTCAGGATTTTTCATGTCTATTAAAATTATATAAAATGTGTCTTATAGGAAATAAAAATTTAGATTTTTCTGAAAGAAAAGAATTGAATGAAAACGAATGTAAATCTTTAATAAGAGAAATTTCATTTAATAATCAAAAATACAACTTGTATCAAAAAATTAACTTGATTAAATTTTTATCAACTGAGTTTAAAAAATTTGTAAGATGCTATAATTTACAACCATCTGTATTTTCAGATAGTAATATACCTTCTTATTTTATATTACTTAGGGAAAATATAATAAAATCTATAATAAATAATACAAAATATATTATCGAATTAGATGGTGAGATTGAAACAAAATTATTTAAAGAAAATGAATCAAGAATAAATGAATTAGAAAGAAAAGAAAAATATGAGCAAATACTTAATGAATTTCAAAAAAGAAAACAATCAGAAATTGATGAGATAGAGAAACTTAATCCAAGTTTAATAGGTATGCATGAAAATGAAAGACTATTTTCAGTTTTTTCTTCGAATAAAAATTGTGTAATATCAAAAAATATTAGAAAGTATATAGATGAAATTAATAATGAATTAATATCAAAACTAAATTATCCAAAAAATCCAATTGAATTAGAGATAGATAATAATATAAATTCATATATAGATGAATTATTGAATTTAATAATAGATGAAAATCTCAAAGGTGATGGAGAATATAAACATATTAAAGAATCGATAGAAAGTCAAGAATATTTCAAAAATTATGTTTTTACCAAAGACAATTTTGTTAAAATTGCTTTATTATTTTTAAGAATAAGAGCCGGAATTCCAACAATATTAATGGGTGAAACAGGTAGTGGAAAAACTTATATGATTAGATTGTTTTCTCTCATTTATGGACAAAATACACAAATATATAAATTAAATTTTCATTCTGGTACTACTGATAAAGATGTTATTGATTTTATCCAAAAAACAATAAATGAAGTTGACGAAGAGGAAGAAGAAATTATAAATAAATTATATCAAAGTTTTAAAGAAGATACTAATGAAAATAAAAATGCTTTTAAAAGAAAAGAACGAAAATATTATAATAAATTATGGATTTTTCAAAAGTGGTTCTATAAATTTAAATATCAAAATGAATATAAACAATATGACACAAATATAAAAGAAGAGATAAATAAAAAAATAAAAAATAGGAAAATAATTATATTTTTTGATGAAATAAATACATCTCATTCACTTCCTACTATAAAAAGACTTTTATGTGATAAAAATTTTAGGAAAAATTATAACATTCCAGATAGATTTATTATTATTTGTGCTTGTAATCCTTATAGACTCCTCTCTAAAGAGAATCAAAACTTACAATTTGGATTACATATGAGAAATATGGAGCAAAGGAAATTAGTATATACAGTGAATCCTTTGCCTTATTCTTTATTAAGTTTTGTTTTATATTTTAATAATTTATCTGATGATACACAATTAAAATATATCATAAAAATGAATGAAAAAATAAAATGTTCAGATACAAATAAAAAAACAATTAATAATTTAATTTTAGAGTCACATAAATTTTTTTCAAAGAAAGGTGATATATCTTCAGTAAGTTTAAGAGATATAAATAAATTCGGAAAACTTTTTAAATTTTTTAATGAAGTATATTTCACTAAATATAAAACAAATGAAAATTTGCAACCTTATGAAAAAGAAATAAAATCCATTGCATTAAGTATATATATTTGTTATTATTTAAGACTTCCATCATCAACATTAAAAGAGGATTATATTAAATATATAAATAATGAAATTAAAAAAATTAAAAATGATATTAATATTCCCTTTGAAGATATATTTGAAAAAGAAAGTCTATTTTTAACTAATATAGTTTTAGAAGATAAAATTGGTTACGCTAAAAATAAAGGTTTATGTGAAAATATTTTTTCTGAATTTGTTTGCATTTTATTACGAGAACCTTTAATTATATGTGGAAAACCTGGTTCAAGTAAATCTTTAAGCATAAGATTGCTATTAGATAACATGGAATTTTCAGTTAAAAAAGATAAGAATGAGTTTTTTAAAAATGTTCCAATTGTTATTTCTACATATTATCAATGTTCTTTAGCAAGTACCTCAGAAAATTTAGAATTAACTTTTAAAGAAGTCAAAGAAAATATCAAAAGAGCTGAAAATGAAGAAGTTATTTTTTTAATTATGATGGATGAATTAGGAATTGCTGATGAGAGTCAAAATAATCCATTAAAGGTCTTACATTCAGAATTAGATAATAATGCTGAAATACAAGATGAGAAAAAAAAATTTGCTTTTATTGGTATAAGTAATTGGACATTAGATGCATCTAAAATGGGAAGAATGATAAATAAAGTAGTAGAAGAGCCTAATGAAGATTATCTTGAAAATACAGCAAAGGAAATAATCAAATCTATAAATATAAACTTTTTAGAAGAAAAATATGAAAATATAATCAAATCTATTTGTAGTGCATATCTTTCATATTTATTAATACAAGCACAAAATAATAAACAAGATTTTCATGGATTCAGAGATTTTTATTATTTAATCAAATATATTTTTTATAGTATTAACCTTTCAGAAATCTGTTTTAATAAAAATAATTATAATTTATATTTAGAGGAATTGATTAAAAAGGGAATTTACAGAAATTTTAGTGGATTTGAAAATTCTGAGATTTTGTTTTTAGAACAATTTGCTCGGAAGTATCAACCAAATCAAAAAAATCATAATGATAATAAAGACTATAATTATAATTTATATAGTAGAATAAAAGATAATATTGAATGTAAGTTTGAATCAAGATATATATTATTGATTAATGATAATAAATCAATTAATGAACAAATATTAAAATGTATTTTGGAAGGTAAAGACTATGAAATAATATCAAGTGAAAATTTAAAAGCATATGATAATGAAAAAAATGGAATTTTAAATTTATTAATAAAAATAGAAGTCCTAATGAATCAAGAAATAATTTTAATATTAAAAGATTTGAATATTCTATATCCATCTTTATATGAATTATTCAATAAAAATTTTGATGAAATTGGAAGAATAAAATTTGTTAAAATTTCTTATGAAAATCAATATTCCTTAAGACCAGTCAATGAAAAATTTAGAATAATAATCCTTATAAATAAAGATGAATTAGAAATTCAAGAAAAGCCATTTTTAAATCGTTTTGAGAAACAGATATTTTCTTTGGAAACTCTATTAAACAAAGAAGACAAAACATTTATAAATAATTATTATGATGTTATTAAAAATCTAAAAGAAATAGCAGGATTTCCAAATTTAGATTATTTATATAAAGATTTATTTTACTTATTTATGATTAAATGTTATAATAAAAATGATAATAAAAAACAATTATTCGTTAAAAATTTAGTCCCTTTACTTTCACAAGAAATGATATATGATTTAAATAATAATCCAGATATAAGAAACAATATAAATAATAATATTGATACAAATTTATTGAATGAAGAATATATAAATTATTATAAACAAAATTATAATTTGGAATCATTCTTATCTAATATTAATTCACAAAAAAATGTTATTTATACATATTCAGCTTATTCAGATAATAATAATAGTCTATCAGAAGTAGTAACAAATGTTTTTAACGAACAATTGAAAATTAAATTTAAAAATAAAAAAATAATTAATATTAATGAAGAAACTATTAAAGATTTCATAATGGAAGGAACGATAAAAATAAATGAACAAAAGATAATATCATTTTTAGGCGGAAATTTCGATTTATGCATTATAAATATTAATGAAGAAATAATTCAAAATAACAAAATAAATACTGATATAAGAAATCTTATTTTTGAAATGGATAAATACTTCCCTAAAAAGGATAAAATATTATTATATATCATATATATTAAGAAGAATATTGAACATATTAATAATAGATATAATAATGAAAATAATATTTTGGAATTATTTTTACTATATAACCAAGTTTTTATCGATAATTTATATAGCAAATATGAAACAGATGAGAAGATAAATATGTATTGTGATAATTTTATTAAAGGAGGAGAAAGTGTGATAAATTCTGAATTAATAGATAATATTTTGGAAAGAGTATTTGAAAAAATTAATATTAAAATTAAAGAAAAAAATTATAATTATAATTATGAATATATAGAAGATATAAAAAAGCATTTAAAGGAGAATAAATATGCTTCTCAAAAAATAAAAAATAAAGTGAAAGATTTAGTAAATAATAAAATATTAAAAATACCAGAAGTATTGCAAGATAAAAAACAAAATGATGATTTAATTAAATCTTTATTTTCTAAAAATTATAATATAATTTGCGAACAATTCGTAAATATCATTAATTATTTAGAAGATGAACTTTCCTTATCTATTATTTTATTTTCAAATATATCTTCTGAAGAAGAAAGATCTAAATTAAAAAATGATTTCGAAAATATATTGGATAAATATGATGAACAAAAAAATTATAATGGTATAAAATACATTTATTTAGGATTTAAATTACTTGGTATATTTAAAGATTATAAAGAAATAAACAATAAATTAGCAGCTGATAAAAATTTTAATATAAGAGAAAAAATATTACTAAATAGGGAGCATCAAATTAGTGAAAAGTTAAATGAAGGTTCAGATGACGAAAAAAAATTTTTATTTACAGATTACTTGTTATATTTTATATCATTAATAATAGAAATAAAAACTCAAGAAGATAAAAAAAATCAAATTTTAAGTTTTTTAAATACAATATTGATTATAAACCATCCTGAATTTGATATTAGTAATTTAAAAAATAATAGTTATTCTGATTTTATTATGAAAAAAACATACTTAAAACTTGATTGTGAATTAGAAATAATGATTAAAATTTTGGATAAAAATAAACGATTATTATCAAAAATATTAAATATATTAAATGATTTATTAGATATAATTCCTAATTTTAATGAAGTATTCAAAGGATTTTTTAATGAACAAAAGATAAAACAAAAGGAAAAAATCGATTCATATCAATTAATAAAAATATATGAAACTTTCCTTTCTTGTATCTCTAATAAAAATACATTCTCTTTTTATTTTGATAAAAATAAAAGAAGTATTTACCTAAATTTCTTATTAAAGAATCAAGATGATTTAAAATGTATACCAACTTTAATTTCAAAAGATAATATTATAAATAATATATCTATTCTAAACATTGAAATATTTTTATATTTAATAAAAAATGGAAATCAAGATGAAGAAATACTTAAAAAGATAATAAACTATTTTCAAGAAGAAAATGAAAATAATTTTGAACAGCAAAAGGAATTCATTATGAGTAATTTTGATGATAATGTCTTTATAAATCTTTTAATGAGGCATTATAAAAAAAAAAGAGGAAAATATTGATATAATAGATATATTTTTATCAAAAGAAAATTATTTGAAATTTTCTTTGTTATTCTTTGGAACTATTTTTGGAAAATATATTAATAAAAATATTTTAAATAAAGATAATAGTAATGATTATAAATTTTTAAACATTCCTGAAAAATTAAAAAATAAAATTAATGGTACTCTTCAAAATAATAAATATATTTCATTTAAAGAGCATTTATTATACTATTTCCAAAGTTATTATGATAATAATTATTTTAATCAATTTAAAGCCGAAAAAAATACAAAAGAAAAATATAAAAAAATACTACAAAACGACTCATTAATATTGCTCAAAAATTATTTGAAAAGCATCGAAGATAAAAATATTGGTGGCATAGAAGATTTAGAAGATATACATAAAATTGCATTTATAAAACTATATTTAAAATATTTTGTGGATATAATGTATGAAAATGAAAATCATAATGATAATGATATAGATTTTAATAAGATTATCAAAGATAATTGCTTATTTAGAAAGTTAGATATTTTAACTGAAATAAAGAAAAATTTAAATATAAAATGTGAAAAAGATAAAAATGATATTGGAGTTTTTATTGAAAATAATAATGTAGAATATTTAAAGAATATTTATATTGAACAAAATCAAAATTTAATAAATCAAATTAATCAATTCAAATTACTAGATATATCTACTTGTGTTCCAACTAATATGATATTAAATGAAGTATTTAATAAAAATAATGATAATAAAAATAAATACCCTTTTCTAAACCAATATCTTAATAATGAATCCGAAATTAATTTTTTAAAACATCTTCCACGTATTAATATTATAACTAATGCAATATTAAAATTATATAGTCACAACAAGACTGCAAAAGAATTAGAAAATATGAAAATGGTAGATACATTACCTAAATTAGGATTAGAGGATCCTGAAACTAAAATCAAAGATTATATCGAATCTTATAATTATTTATTAAATCAACTTAAAAACTTAGATAATAAAGCAAATAATAATTTTAAATTGGAAGAAGATTATAAAAAAAATCCAGTTAATATGTTTATAATTGACGATAATAATGATTATAATAATAAATTGAATAATATTTATAAAACTTTTATTAATTATCAAAATAAATTTCTATCGGAAATTAAGGATAAAAGCATTAAAACAAATGATAAAATAAATGTTCAAGATGCAACAGAAAAAAATATACCAAAAATTACTCCATCTGATGAAGTATATTTAGAAATTATAATGAATAATACAGAAATTAAAAATTTAAAAGGTAAAGATGATAATTTAGGACACGATATTTTTAGTTTTAAATTTGAAGATATTGAAAAAGATTTAGCAGGAAAAATAAAGCATGAATTAAAATATTTTAATGAAAATATATTAACTACAATGATTTATTCTGGAGGTCCTAATGAAAGTATAATTAACGATTTCATTAGGAAATATGGACAGGAAAAAATTAGTGATGAACAAAAAGAAAAAATAAGAAATTTTATTGCAAACAATAAAGATAATAATAATGAAATTATTAAAAATTTTTGTTCTGCAATTGAAAGTTTAATGAGTTTCTTATTAACAAATTCCGAAACTTATAAAAAAGATACAAATTTAGTAGATATTAGTACTTGTTTAAATGAAATAAAAAGTCTTGATGAAATTCAACTCCAATTACTTAATAATTTTTTCTTTGAGGAAGAAGCTGATAATTTAGATTTAATGAATCAAATGGATGCAGATAAACCTGATTATTGCGTTGATAATCTTTATTCGATTTATGAAGAAATTAAAAAGTTTGATAACAATTAAGTAATTTACTTAAATTAAATATTAAATAATAAGATTAATTGAATTTATGAATTTATTATGTATTTTGTTTGATAAAATACATAATTATTATCTAAAATGAATTTAGTATTCAATTTTCTTTTTCCCCATTTTTTTCATTTTAAATAATTTAATTTTTATTATTTTTTGATAATTTATTTTTTTTTTAATTATTATTTTTATAGTGATTGGGGATTGGATGGGGATTGGGGATTGGGG
>JAJJLE010000068.1:0-12541 GCA_023897235.1 Entodinium longinucleatum | reverse complement strand
AATCCCCAATCCCCAATCCCCAATCCCCAATCCCCAATCCCCAATCCCCAATTCATTTTTATTTTTATTTATATTATAAAGAACTGAATTAAATATTTTAAAAGTTTATTAAAATAAAAAAACAAAATATGGAATATTTTAAAAAAATAAAATTTTCATTTTGCTTTTTATACTCCATAATATTATTATTTTTTCATATTAATTGTGATATGAAAATATTTCCAGATCATATATCAGCAGGAGATCCAATATTTAACACATCTCAAGTATATTTAAAAACAAATGAGCGTTTCATTTACAAATTAGGTTATTATACTTCATCTACAGATAATTACTACAGTCATAAATATGGTATCTATTATGAACCAGTTTCCTGTACAGCATATTCATCATCATCCTCAATTACAGTAGATAATAATTCTAATAATTTTATTGGCCAACCAAGCATTATTTTTAATAGAGCATCAACTAAATATGATCCGATAGGCCGAAATTATTTTGAAGAAATAAGTCTTTTTAAAAATGTGATTACCGGATATGGAATGCAATGTAATTCTCATCTAAAAGTAATTCATAATAAAAATATTGAAATTACTTATATAATCCCTGTAGTTTCATCAAGTAATTTATTTACTTTGCATATAAAACCCCCTGATCAATCTGATTATACTCAAATATGTAACGTAACTTTAGTTCCAAATGAATTAAAAATTATTCAAATAGATATAAAAACAAACGTCGAAAATATATTAGGAGATAATGTTCAAATGGTTTTTACTTGTACAGATTCAATAAATAAAATATATATCACTACTAAAGGCAATGATTATTTTACTTTTATTTATAATAAAGATATAACAAACGTAATATCACTTTCGAATTTTAGAATAATAGCGAAAGATATTTCAACTAAAACCGGAGATAACTCAAACAAAAATTTAATTCGGAGTAAATTAGGTTTATCAAATCAAGATAGTTGTACAACAACAAATTCAGATGAAGAATGTTTCCGAGGATTTATATGCAAAACAAATTTATGTAAACAATGTCATTATTCCTGCTCAAAATGCAAATATGAAGGCACTGTATCCACCGCTAAAAATTCCTGTGATAAATGCGGCCCTTTGACTATAAATGAAGAACCGGTGGATGGTGAATGCCCTTTGAACTTTGTTGATATAAGCCAATTTAAAGATATTAGTGTGAATGTACGCCCTTATGGCGAAAGAGGTGAATATAATGAAAGAGCGACAATAGGCTTATGGTTATTTTTTTCGGATTTAACTGGTTCGAGAAGTTTAGAAAATGATATTTATCATATTGTTCTTGAAAATAGAATAGTAATATCATTAGTTCCAGGAGATAATAAAATAACAGCTTATTGCCATGCTTTTGAAGATTTGTATCGTAAAGTTACTTCTGAAACTAAATTATATAGTAGTTATACTGATAAAAATTCAGAATATGTTGTTTCTGAAGTTATCCCTGGAGAAAATTCTGGTATCCAAAAAGATGGATTAGATATTGAAACAATGAATGGAAAATGGTTTCATGTTTCTTGTGGGATTTCTTTTGAACAAAAACTTTTATATATAAAATCAGTCGTAAATGGAATTAATAGTATAGAACATAAACAATTAATGGAAGAAAGATTATATCCTGGAGCAGGTTCTAGAGTTTCTGATAGTGGAAGAAATGATGTCTTTTTTAATCATATAATTAGCAAAGGAGAATATCTTACTTTATCTTTAAAAAATTTTGGAAATTCAAATGCGAAAATATATGCAAGAAATTTAATATTTTTTAAAGAATATATTCCATACGATATCCAATATATGTTTTTTGATTTAAGAGATCCAAATTATTTTCCCGAAATGTTATATCAAATTCCTTTTGATCGTCTTTATAACGAAGAATCATATTATGTTATTGGTTATCAATATGATTCTGATTCAGGAAGAACTAGTTCAAATATTCCTTTATTATTAAGTCATGCTGATAGAGCTGATTTTTTCCCTCCTTTAAATTTTTATCGTTTGTTATTAAATAATCCTAATAAAACATATAAGCAAATTGATTTAAAAGAAATCAATGATAATGAACGAGATTTAACTATTTCAGACACAACTAAGGTTAATTATGTATATGATGATGATAAAATAATTAATTGCCAAAAAAATTATTTTTATAGTACTACTAATAAATGTGACAGTCAATGTGATACTCATTATATGATATATCCTGGAGTCGCTGAAGATACTGGAATTTGCCAATTTTATTGTGAAGGGTCTTTAAAATGTGAGAATGTTAAATTTATTGATAGTGATACTGATAGAGATGAACTCGATTTTGATAAAACAACTATATGTAATAATATTGTAGATTATTATAATTTATTTTATAAATGTGTTCCTTATAGTGACAAATATTATTTACAATACAGTGGCTTTTATAATTCGCAAACAATAAAAATAGATTTAAACACACCTCTTCAATCATATATAATAGAATTCTGGTTTTATCCTGATTTTTTCCTCCAGGCAAAAGCACGCCAAACGCAGTTTACATTCCCTACATATTCAAAAAATTTTTTTTTTCATTCAAACGTGATGGACTGTTATTTTGTATCAACTGATAGACTTATTCCTTATTTGTACGATTCAAAAGTAGTCAAACAAGTAACGTCTTTATATAATTCGAATGAATGGAATAAATTTGTTATTCATGGAAAATATTTGAAAGACACTGATGACTATATTAAAACAGTGTATATTAATCATGCATTTAATCAGCCGATTACATTCGATGCATCGAAATCGTCATTTTCAACTAATTTAACTACTATTATTTTTTGCGAAAATAAATGTCAAGATATTAATAATCAAAATATTCATTGGACCACAGGCTATTATAAAGATTTGAGAATCTGGAACGGTGATTTAGCAAGTTATTCCGAAGTAGTTCAATATAATGATTTTTATCCTTATACTTCATTCACAAAAAGGATTAACTCAATATTGTGTTATTTTCCTTTATCTAATCAATATATTGCGAATAATAAAATAAGAGATTTAGATATAGAGCTTCAAAGTGACTCCAATTATCAATGCAGTGTATCTCTTGAGTATGGAATGTATGGATTAAAAAAATTTAATTATGGGAAAAAATTTGATATCATTGATGGAAATAATATCGATGATGGATATTATTGTCAACATGCTTCTGATCCACCTTTTATAGATTCATGTGATGTAGGGTGTCTAAGATGTTGGGAAAAAACTTTTTGTTACCAATGTTTAAGCGGATATTTTTTATCAGGAAGAAAATGCATAAAAGCCGAAGATGATAATTATTATTTCAGGTCTCCTAATGGTTCGGGAAATGATGTTGTTTTAAATTATGGAAGCCTCACTGACGGTATGACTATTTCTTTTTGGACTAAACCTATTGGATTTACTAAAGAAATTCAGTTAATGATAACTTTAGGAAGTGTAAATCCTTTAAAATTAATTTATTCATCTGTAGATAACCCTGTTTATGGATTATATTTATATGCAAATGATAATGTTGGAAATTTTTTAAATACTGATAATATAGTTGGATCTCAATCTGAATTTAGAGATAATATTGGAAAATGGACCTTTATATCAATAGCTTATCATAAAGAAGAATCTTATTCTTCAGATGTTTACTATCCTAGAATGATAAAATTTGAAATTAATACAGACTCAATCCAAGCTGATCCAACTAAAATAAATTTAGAACCAGTTTTTTCGAAAATTACTATAAGTAAAGAATATTTTGGTCTTTTTGAAAGTATTAAAGTTTATAATGAATTCATTATTCAGGCAATTACTTTTGAAAATACTATTAGTATGCAATCTCCTTTTAATGCTCCTGATAGTAGCGTTGAATTAAAATGCACTTCACAACAATATAAAGGCTATGATTGTGTTCCCGATGAAAAATTTGATTTAGGTCTTTTTTTGGATAGTTGTCCTTTATATAAAGATACTTTAACCACAACTGATTCATGTATGAATATATGCTCAGGAAGCACTTGGGAAAAATGCACATGCTCAGCTTTGAATCACAATTCTCAAATGATATACAAAAACGACAACAAACTTCTTTGCAGACCTTTAGATTATATTAATTTCGCCAAAATGAAACCACTTTCAATATCTCTTAGTAGTTCAGCAAATAGAGAAAATAAATGCACTTTACAATTTTGGTTTTATGCTTATGCCTATAAAGAAAGTACCTTTAGAGGGATAACAGTTACTTGGAGTAATCATAATAAAATAAAATTAGTATATTCAGGTGACTATAAATATACTTTTTATTGTTATTCAAACAATGGAATATCAGATAACACTGTAATAGAAATAAATCAATGGGTTTTTTTATCATGTGCAGTTGATTATGAAGATACTCATATCTTATATATAAATTATAACACCCAAGATAATGAAGTTTATTTAAATCAAAAAGAAGGTGTTACAGGGTCAATACCCGAAGGTTCTTCAGTATTATCAATATCAGATGATACTCCTACTGAGATCAAAGAATGGGGTATTCTTTTTTTTAGGCAAATAAGATTATGGAAAAATGCATATTTTAACGCTGAATTTTTAAGCAGAATTTTAATTGAAACTCCGACAAAATTCCCTAAATTAATGTACAGTTGGGAACCTGTTTTTTTAGGAAAAACAGTTAATTATCAGAATAATTTTAAAACATATGATATAGTGAAAAATGTCGAATTAAATGTTGAATATTATAATGATTATCAAAATGTATATGGCATGAATTATATCGATGAAACAAAATATTCAATTTTGCAAATGTGTAGTGAAGACGGTCTTTATTTTGATGTTACTTTAAAAAAATGTTTACAGTTTTTAGATCTCTCGAAAATGAAAGATTTTACTTTCAAGGATTTGCCTTCGGCTTATTCGGGTAATTTTGCGATGGCTTTTTGGATTTTTTTTGAAGATCCTGAAATATACAGAAACGAAGGTTTACATATAAATTGGTTGAATCATTTACAAATAACGATTAAAAAAGGAAATGAATTGACTGGCTTTTGTTTGCCTCAAGGATATTATAGTGATTATGAAAATAATGATGACTTTGATACTAAGTATAGTGATGCTCTTAATAAAGGAGAAGTCAATTTAGTAAAAGAAGGCACGAGTGAAGAAGGAGTCTGGATTTGGGTTATATGCTCCGTGTCTTATTATGAGCGTAAATTCTTTATTATGGGAAATGATGGACAAAAAAATGAATATGAAATAAAAAAAGAAGTTTTATATGTAAAAGATGATGGCACTAAAGAGTATACTTCTTATCCTATGAGATATTATTTAAGTGATTTAAATAATAATAATATGTATCTTTCTAAACTTTCAATTATTAATATTAGTCCTGATGCTAAATTATATCTAAGGGAAATACTTCTTTTTAGAAATTATATTCCTGATTGGTTTTCTGAACGTATAAAATATATGAATTTAAGGGATCTAACTACTGAAAGACAAATCCCTTCTTTATCTTTTGTGGCAAATTTTGCTGATTTTGATTTAGAAACAAAAAAATTAAAATATATATATTTTGAAAGAGCCTATGGTGAAACAAATTTTGAAAGAATTGATACTACTCTTTTATTATCAGTTCGAACTGCTGGAAGTACTTTTGAATTAAGTGCTAACTTTAAATTTCAAACATTATGCGATTTAAATACTGAAAGCCCTACAAAATATGATACTGAAACTGGATTATGTGTAAAAATAAATAACTGTGTTCTTCAAGATTTACATGCGACATTTTGCATGGATGAAAACACACCTTTATCTTGTCTTTCAGGAACTATATTAACAATGGATGACCAAACTAATCCAGGCATTGAAACATTGAATTGCACAAGTCAATGCATAAAAGAATCTTTTATTACTCCAGGGACTCCCAGAGATAGAAATATATGTAATGTAAATTGTCCAGAAACTTCAAAAGAACAAACAAACGATGGCAAATGCCCAGTAACAGTCCCAATAATGAAATGCAAAGATGACGAAATTAGAATCGGGTATAAATGCGAAAAAAATCCTAATGAAGATATTAGTGCCTTTTTCTTTAGTAAATGTTATAATTCTCCTAATTTTTATAGAACAATAAGTACTAATACTTTAAATAAAATAACATCAGGATATTTTTATGAATTTTGGATTAAATTCGATAATCAATTGATTCAAGAAAAAACGTGCAAAGGAGCTGGTTCTAGTCCTAAAGAATATTATTTATATTCAACTCCTCATTCAATTTATAAAGAAACAAGCGAAGATGCTTTTTATTACCAAATAATTAATAGTGCTTATAAAACAAAATTTGCCGTTAATGCATTAGATACTAAAAATTGGAATAAAATAGTAATTGAAACAAGAATAGAAACTACTGGACAAAATGTATATATTCATCTAAATTTTGAAAAAGATATTTATCGTTTAGAAAATATTGATTCAAGTATTACAATGCGTTTACAATATATAAGTTTTTGCTCAAGGAAAAGTAATGGTGATTGTATACCAGGTTCTTCTAATATAATGTGGGGTTCTGCTTATTATAGGAATATCAGAGTTTGGGATATATCATCTTCCTCGATTCAAACTATTGAAGATTATAATAGTCTTATATATACTGAAATTTCTAAAAGTTTAGTTTTATTTTATCCTTTAAATATAACTCATATTGATAATAATGTCATTACTGAATTAATAACAGGAGAAGATAGTATAAGTGTGACTCATTTACGTTCGAATAATTTTCAAAGCGACGATAATGTTATTAATTATAATTATGAAAATAATTTAGAATGGCATTTTAAACATGAATGTACTTATGAAGAAGGCGAAACAAAACAAGTTTTAGTTAAAGGAGATTGTAAAGATGTTACAAATTATTATTTAAAAGTTCCTTCAGGAGAACCAGTATCTTTTGATATTAAAGAATTAGAAAATCAAAGAATCTTTACTTTTTGTATTTATATGAAATTTATAGGTGTTTTAAAAACAGCAACATCAGACCAGCCTATAATATTTTCATTTAAAGATGATACTTTTCTAGTGTATGATATTGCAACAAGTTATGCAATCTTTTATATCGGTGGATATCAAAAAGAAGCTTTTAGAGATACCAGTTTCCATGATTATATTGGGATATGGACTCCGATATGTATAGCTAATTTGCGTTCAGAAAATACATATAATCATCCTAATATGTTTACATTGAGTATTAATAAAATAGATATTCCTTTTACAAGCGGGTTTTCTATTCCAAAAGACGGAATATCATTTTCAAAAATATCAATAGGACCCGAAATCATTGCTTATTTTCACGATTTTAGAATATATCATCATTTTGTCCAAGGTAATTTTGGCACTTTAGCATCAAAAAATAAAAAAGAATTAGATTTATATATACATTATCCATTAACTTGCGAAAATGATAATAAAGAAGATTGTGAAATAAAAGCCGAATTTTCCGCTGGTAATATAAAACCATGTTGCGTAGGAGATTATAATATATATGATGACCCTGAAAAAAAAACTCCTGATGATTCATTTTATTTTGATATAAATTTAGAAAATGATGAAACCTCAGCAAAATGCCAAAGTTATTGCAAAACTTTGTGTTATAATTCAAGAGAATCTGAATGTACGTGCAATATGACAGATACAGTATATTGGCTACGAAAAAATAAAGCTACTTCTAAAACATATTGTGAGCATCCACCCTACATTGATTATTCTTTATTTGATTCCGTAAGTATAACAGTACCTTCAAGTTCAACAAATGAATCTACTTTAGAATTCTGGTTTTATATTTATAGTTATAATACAACAAATGTAAATTTCAAAGAAACAAATATATATTGGGATAAGCATAATCGTGTTCAAATTATTAACGAAAAAAATTCTTTATCAGCAAAATGTTATGCTTTAACTGATATAAATGAAAAAACGAAATATAGTGATTTAGTTCAAACAATTAGTGTAACTGCTTTTGGTTGGTATTCAATAAGATGTGGTTCAAATATTAATTTACCTACATTAAAATATTTTTTTAATACTTACGAAAAAACAATGAATCCAAGTACAGCTGTTCCTTATGATAGAGTAGGTCAAAAATCTCAATTATTGATATCTAATGGAAATTCAAATCCTGCATCGTATGGATTTCTGTTTATACGAGAATTAAAGTTATGGCAACAATATAATTTAATATATATTGATACTTCTTATATAAATTTAAGTTCTTTTGGTCTTTATAATTCTGAAGAGAAAAAAAGCGAAGGTGCTTATCCAGGCCTTATCACTTTAATAAGAAGTGAATATAGTATAGATGAATATGACAAAGCTATTGAAGGAATTTATCATATAACTAATATAGTAATGCCTGAAGATAATGAGGATTATCCTTATAAAAGTGAATTAATAAGAGGAATTAATAATATCGGGTATAATTTAATAGATCCTACTAATGCAGATTATTATAAAATTTTAACTTTATGTCAAGAAAGTTGGGTATATAATTCTTTATATAATTACTGTGAGAAACCTTCGTATACAAAATGTTTATATCCTGGAGATACAAAGGATACTTGTATGCTTTGTCCTGATGATGCTAAATATATTCATCCTGTGGATGGTTTATGTAAAAGTGATTGCCCTACTGGATATTATCATAGAGATGATATGAATCAATGCAGAGAATGTAATGAAACATGCTATAAATGTAATTGGACCTTTGGATTTAATTGCACTGAATGCACTGGAGCGAGATATTTTGTTGAAAGTGAAGGAAAATGTGTTGAAAAATGTGAAGATTATAATTTAACATCTTCTAATATAACTAATAATTTATGCACAGGATTCGATTCTTATGCAATTTTAATTAATTATAAATTATGTGATGAAGAGCAAATTGATCTAAACACTTTGGAAAAATTTCAAGCCAAAGTAATTAATTATACGAGTAAAGACTATACGGTATTATGGGCTTTAGAAAGGGAAAAAACTATAGAAGAAAATGAAAAAATCGGAAAAACGATATCTCTTCCAGAAAGGAGTCCATTTATCGGAGATTTGACAAAAGAGGAAGAAGTATTAGTTGATAAAAGTTTTTTTGAGCTTTCGAAAGACTATGTAGTTTCGTTAACGGTTATAGCTCATAATGTTCTTTATTATGATTCTATAGTTACTAAAACGCATTATTTTCATATTAGAATAAATTCATATCCTGAGAATGGGACATTAAATATATCACCTTCTGTTGGATTATATAGAACTACTTATTTTGTAATTAAGTGTGAAGGCTGGAAGGATGTTAATACAGATACCAAAGAATTACAATATCGTTTTTTTTCTCAAGAAGTAAACACAGCAAATAAAATGCTTTTAAGAGATTGGTCTTTAGAAAATGAAGTAACAACAAATTTCAGTGTTATATATTATCAACAAGATCAAAGCTATATTAATATTTTTTGTGAAATAAGAGATAAACTAAATGCTACAGCAAGGCCCGATCCTGTGCAGATCACGATAGCAAAGTCATTAACTGGAGGAATATATAATTTTAATGATGCTTTAGATAGTTATCCAGAGATTCCAACCGAAACAAAAAGTTACGAAAAATATAATGTTTTATTATATCATCGAAGTCAATTATTATTAAGTTTATCTGAAGATCCTTATAAAACTGTGCATCCTTCTCTTTTACAAACACAATATGAACCGACCTTACAAGGTGATGTTATATTAATGGAAGATCCAATATGTGTAGCTGAGTATTGTAATTATAATGGTGATTGCAATATAATTGATGAATTCATAATATGCTTATGTAATGAAGGCTGGGCTGGAAAATATTGCCAAATAGATATTAGAGGACAAGATAAATTAGAAGAATTATACGAGCAATTAATTCTTGAAATTCAAAATAATTTATTATTATCAATATCTTGGTATGAATTTATGGGTATATATAATTTGTTTAAAGGTGCTGCTCTATTTTTTGATAATACTGTTTTTTTTTCCAGATATATTGAAACATTTTTTGAAAATGCGATGAATAATTTTCCTGACTCAATAGCTAATAATACTAAAGAATATTTTGAAATTTTAGATTTTTATTATTCTTATGAAATGATGAGAATGGAAAAATTAAAAGGAGAGATTCAAAAAAACAGAGATAATTATGATAGAAAAGTAAATTTAACTGTGAGTGAGATGGCTGAATTTAAAGATAGGTTTAAATATTTAAATGATAAATTAACAACCTTTATGAGATTTTTCGCTAATCAAAATGCAATTACAAGAAAAAGTTTTGAATATAATTCTGATAATATGTATTTAGCTGTTATACCAATTAATCCTTCTTTTGAAGATGTGGAATTCTTTAAACCAAGAAAGAAATTATATAAAACACATGTAGAATTTATGTCTTGTGTAAATTATGTAGAAATGGATAAATTATCAAATCAATATTATCAAGGATATTTAGTATTTATCGAATATAATTATTTCCCTTTTTCTTTTAATAGCACGTTGATGGAAAATAATATAAGTCCTCTAATCGAACTAAGAATTTTAGATAGCACAACGGGTAAATTTATAGCTATAAGTGGATGTAATAATCAAAATAAAATAATAATTCATATGCCTTTTTATAGTTATCGATTTTTAGATGAATTTAATTCCCAAAAATTATTATATGATCCTTATATATATAAAAGCCCTGATGATCCGATTTTTTCTGACCCAGTCTATATCGAAGAAAACGGCAAAATTAGTGATGATACTATCGAGCAAAGAATCGCTAAATATAGTAGAAGATATAATATCTCTCCTACGTATTATGATGATAGTTTTGAAAATTCAGAATTCTTTTCTTTAAAAGGTATTGAATATATTAATTTCACTAATGATTTAAATTTCATAGAATTCAGTTCTACTCATTTATGCCAATTTACTAATTTCATGATACCTAATAATGCTACGTATCATCCTAATGGTAGATTTTATTACTTATTTAGACCAAGGATTCTTAAGTATTTTCCTAATTTTTATACTTCTATGGGTTCTTTGGTGCTTTTAGCTGCTTTTATTGTTTATTTACTTTTGTTATTAATTTTCAAAAGTTATGACAGTAGATTAACTGAAAAAGAAATTTTATTAGATTCAATAAAAGAAGAAATCATTAAAAATTTTTATCCTTATGCTAAAAATATTGAAGCTATTTATAAAAGACTTGTTCCAAGTGACATTAAAATTAAAGACTTTAATCCAGAAAAAAAATTTGGCTCTAATGCCAATGCTGTATTAGCAAGAAGAGAACTTATAACACAAGGCGAAGACCAAAAAACGGAAAAATTATCTTTAAATAAATTTAAAAATGAAGAAGATCAAAAGAATAGTAATGATAGATTAAAAATATCAAAAAAAAGAGATAAATTAAAATTGCATAATAATTTTATTAATAAAGCAGAAAAAGGAGAAAAAGAAAAAGAAGACAAAAAAGAGGAAGATAAAAAAACAGAAGAAAATATGATGGAAGAAATTGATAAAGAAATAGGAAATGTAGATAGAGCAACTTTTAATATAAATTATTTATCAAAAGACCAAGAAAAATCAAAAGAAGAAAAAGATCGAAGAGTCGAAAGTTATTCAAATTTAAAATTAGACGCATGTAGTTATTTCAAAAAAAATTATGTTTTAAGAAATAATTTAATAAACGCGATAATAAATGTATCCTTATTTCAGCCGAGATGGAAAAAATTAACAATGCTATATACAGAAATAACTATAATGGCCTTAATAATTTCTATTTTATTGACAAGTAATGAAAATGTTTGTATAAATAAAGATATCTCAAGTATTAAATTTTTATTTGCATATGGTTTAGCCGCATCATGTGCTTCAAATTTTGTAATGTATTTTCTAGCAATATTTTTCCAATTTCCTTATAACTTTGCTCGAAGATTGTTTAAATTAGTAGTATTCAATGGGCAATTAATTGTTATGAAAGAATGGGATGATATCAGTGGAGAACAAAAAATAAAAGCATTTTTTGGAAGTATATTTTGTATAATTATTTGGATAATATCATTATATATTTCACTAGGGTTTACTGCGGTTTGGAATGGACAAAAATTGGATTTTTTGATAAGCTTTGTGTTCGGATTTGTTTTAAACTTTTTTATTATGGAATTAATTGTGGAAGGGATTATTGCTCTAGTTTATAAAGGAAGAAAAACAAATAAATGTTTGAAGAGCTTTGGATTTTTATTAAATAGATTAAGAAACTATAGATGCCTTGCTTAATTTATGATTAGATATACATATTTATCAAATTTATTTGATATAAATAGATTTTAATATATGTATATATTTTCTATATTATTTAACTATATAGAAAAGAATAATAATTAATGGGGATTGGGGATTGGGGATTGGGGATTGGGGATTGGGGATTGGGGATTGGG
>JAJJLE010000067.1:0-12586 GCA_023897235.1 Entodinium longinucleatum | reverse complement strand
AATCCCCAATCCCCAATCCCCAATCCCCAATCCCCAATCCCCAATCCCCATTATTAATTCTAATTATATTAAATAAATTCATTAAAATAATAAATATTATAATAAATTTAATAATTAAATATTATTTAATTATTTAATTTACTAAAAATAAAATATAAATCAATTAAAAAAAATGCAATTCCAGAAGGATACGACTAATAAAAGAATTCGTCAAAGAAGAATATATTATCAAGATAATCTTCCCGAATCAGAAAACGGCGAAATTATTTACACAGATCCTAATGGAAATCAAGTATTTAGTCCTCTTCAAGATTCTCCCGAGCAGAATCTTGATTATAACGATACAGATCCCGGCCGAGGACAGAAAGCAAAATCAATATTTCAAACTGTAAGAAATGATTTAAGAAATAATCCCGATATGGTAAATATAATGTCAGATCAACCTTTTCCTTCCTTGGTAATGAATATAAACAATCAGACATCTCCTAACCCACGTTTTGAGCGAAGTCCTTTAACTATGAATATGGGTTCTTATAAAGAAGATAATGATTCCAATATTAGAACTACTAATATAAGAAAAAGTCCTAATAATTTAGTATATAATAATAATTATAGTATAAATAACTTAAGAGATAGCAACGATGATTATATCCACTCACCTTATGAAGATGATGATTATCAAATAATAACAAGAGGAGAACCAAATCAAAGGACAGGGATGATATATAGAAATAGAAGTCCTGTTATTAATACTAGAACTATTAATAAAAGTATTTCTCCTTATGGAAGACCAGGAGTAATTCCTATTAATAAAATGAGTCCAGAACAAAATTATGAAGAATCAAATTATTCTGGAGAAAAACCACCACAAGATAAAATAAAGCATTTTAATAATTTAAAAAATTATTTAGGAAATAATAATAATGTAGTATATGATTCAAATTCGACAAATCCTAACCAAAACAACACAGTAAAAAATCCTCAAATAATAAACCCACCAAGAGATGACATTGCCAATAAATATAATAATAGAACATATAATAATATGTCATATAGAGATATAAAAAGAATTGCTAATAGATTTACTAAAGTATATGATCCTAATAAAAATAATAATGGTATATTAGTCGAAGAATCTCAAATAACTGTACCTGGAGCTCAAGATGAAGTCTTTAATAATAGATATCGAGTATTAGCTAAAATGAATAGATTAAGTAATATATTATTAGCTAAACAAAGGAGAAGATATTCACCAAATAGGAAAAGTCGAAATGAAGAAAGAATATTTAATAGATATAATAGGGAAAGATCATATAATGGTAAAATAAGGAAGCCTTTTGACAGACATACTTTAGCAAAAAGTCCTGAAGATATACAAACACTTAATAGAGCAAAAAGGCCATTCAGTCGTTCACCTGATCATAAATTTTTATATGTATCTTTAGCGATGATATCATCTAAAGGACCTTCTTGTGAAGATAGACCTATACTTAGAAGAATGAGAATGGAAAAAGGAGGCGTAGTTGACTTGGCTCAAGAAGACAGAAAAAAAAATAAATTCAAAATAAGGAAAGCTCATATTAAAAAAGGAATTAGGAAGAGTAATTATACGAATCCGAAATATAGAGATAAAGCTGCAAAAGTTATTCAAAGTTGGTGGAGAGATTTGAAAAATATATATAATTATAGAATAAAGCAAATAATTAAAATACAAAGTGTTTTTAGAGGTAAATTTGTACGAAAATATATGTATGATTTATTCTATTTAAATTTCTTATATATCAGTTTTTGCAAAAAAATTGAAAATGTATTAGGGCAGCATGTACGTCCCTATGTTTTCAATATATTAAAAGGCGATGTTATAAAATCGGAAATTTCTGAAAAAGAACCCCAAAAAGAAAATATATTAGAACGAATAATATCAAGAGATTATAGAAATGATTTAAATGAATTATATCCAGCATGGAAGAAATGGATGTCTAATACAAGAAAATTAAGTGCTCAAAATATAAGAGGAAGAAATTTATTACAAATTAGAGCTGATAAAGAGAATAAAATGAGTGACCTTAAGAATGCTTTTAATAAATGGTTATATTTGAATAAAATTTTGAAGGCTCAAGATAAATTGAACGAAGATGATAATGAAAAATATAAAAATTATAATATTATTATTAGTCAAAAAAAAGAAAATATTGATGAAGATTTGTTAAATAAAGATAGAGAAAAACAAAAAGAAAAAAATTTAAAAAAAATAAAAGGATTTTTCAAATTAATGGATGGTATTAATAATTTAACAAAAAAAGAAGCTATGGATAATGTACTTCCTAAATTAGAAAATTATTTAAAAGATAAAGATACTCAAAATAAATTGAAGAATTTAGTAAAAAAAAAGCCTATATATGAAAAAAATCTATTAAGAAAATATTTATATAAATGGTATGCAAATTCTCAGAAAACTCCTGAAGCAGAAAAATCAGAGCCTGAACCCAAAAAAGAGGATGAAAATGTTGAAGAAAAAATAAATGAATTAAGAAAAAAAATATATATGAAGACCATTGTAATCAAAAAAGAAAAAAATGGAAAAAATATTATAAGGCAATACTTTTATAAATGGTTCAAAAAAGTAATAATAATAAAAATAAAAGAAGAAATTGATAAATCTAAAGATAGAGATAAACAATTAAAAGAAAAAGAAGATGAACTTCTAGAAGAGTATAATAAAAAATTATTGTCTCAAAAAGATGAGGCTAATAGGGAAATATCTAAATATAAAAATCTTTTAGATAAATTAAAAAATGAAAAAACAGAACCAAAAGAAATAAAAGAAGAACCCAAAGATGAAAATAAAGATAAAGATTTAATGAATCATTTAAAAGGGGCGGAATTACTCCAAAAAGCTTTATGGAGAATAACTCACAAAGATCCATTGGATGCAATGGCTGAAAAAGTCGATTTAGATAATACAAAGAAAACATTAAGGAATTTATTAAAATTAAAAAAATTATCAGATAAAGATTTATTAAGAAAATACTTCAATATATGGAAAAATAATACATTAAAACAAAAATCTAAAGATGCTTTATATGAATTATTAGCAAGATTAATATTAATTAATGCTAATAATTTTAAAAAGAAAATTTTAGCAAAAAAATTCAACCAATGGAGACACAAAGCCATCCCAGAGCAAGAGACTTATGAAGTAACAAAGGTTATTGATAATTTGCAAAAAGCGAAAGATATTAATGATTTCGCTGATAAAATTAAAAAAGTTATGATTAAAAATTTAGGGCCTGAATTTTTGGATAAATTAGGCAAATATAGAAATCCTGAATATATAAATAATAGATTAAGGCGATTATATAAAAAAAAAGAAAAAGAAGAAAAAGATTTATTAAGAGAAGCTTTTAATAAATGGAAAGATGCGGTTAATAAAAAAAATATTAAATTATTAAGATCAAAAATATTATATAAAATTTACGAAAAAAACAAAGATAATTTAACTAAATATTTGCTTAATAAATATTTCCAAATTTGGAAAGCAAAAACTTTTAAAGATAACATATCAAAATATAAAAAGGCAATAGATAATTGGAAAGCAAAACAAAATTTCGCTCAAAATTTATTCGTGAAATCAGTCGTAAATAACTTAGATAAAAAAACAAATAAAGATTTATTAAGAGAATATTTCAATAAATGGAAAAAAATCTGTGATTTAGATAATAAGCAAAATGAAGATATCAAAAGAAGAAATTTATTATTAAGCAAAATTTTTGAAACTAAAAGTAATATAGATTACATTACCCTTTTGCAATATTTATTAAGATGGAAAAATAAAATGCTCGAAATGAGAGCAAAAGAAGCACATAAGCCTTATAGAAAAAAGGTAATAAAAATATTATTGACAAAAAATGATAAAGAAGAACTTCAAAGATGCTTTACTCGTTGGAAATATTCAGGATATAAACGATTACCTATAATGCCATATATTGTCGCTAAAAGATTTTTGAAAAAGGTATTATGTAGAAAAGCTTTTAAAGAATTTGTTAAAAAGATGACAGAAAGAAATCCTAAAGTATTAAAATCAAAGGGAAAAGAATTAATTAAAGCTATTAAAGATATTGAAAATAATAAAATTAGAAATTTCTTGGATAATCTTATGAAATATATCCAAAAAAAATATTTAGGAAAAATACAGCCTAAAGTAGGAGATAAAGTTAGAGAATATTATTTAAAAAAATATTGGGATAGATGGGTAGAAAATACTTTGAATGATGCGAAAAGAAAAAAAGAATTAATTGCAAGATGGCTTCAAAAAAAATATGAAGAAAATAAAAGTAAAAAAGATAAAAAATTGAAAGATTTATTGACTAAATTATTGAATAAATATGATCAAATTAAAAAATTAAATTTGGCTTATGGATTACATAAATTCCATAAAAATGCAAAATTAGATAATCAAATTGAAAATGCTAAAATTATTCAAAAATATTGCAAAAATATTTTAAATACTGTTATTAAAGATCGACTTCAAAAAAGAAAAGAATTAGCTGAATTATTAAATAAATTATATAGAAAGAATTATTTAAAAAATTTGAATGATGTAGCCAAACAAGTTTCTCCTATATTAAATGAGGAAAATCTTAGAAAGAAAAATATGTTGGATAAATTAAGAAATGTTGTAAATGATAATGATAAAAAGAAAATCAATGATATTTTAAGAAAATATTGGGAGATATGGAAAAATAATAAAGGATTATTGGAGGATTATGCCATAATTTTACAGAAAAAAATAAGACAATATATGGCAAAGAAAAAATTAGATTTAATCAAAAGATTATATGATATTTTAATGAGAATGATACTAACGAATGATAATAAACAGAAAGAATTATTATATACTAAATTTTATCATTGGTTGAAAAATTCAAAAAAATCAGAATGTCATGAAAATGCGAAAATAATCCAAAATTTCTGCAGAAATAAATTAAATAATTATTTAAAAAATAAATTAGCTAAATTATTGGATAAATTAGCAAAAGAATATTTATGTTATTTAATTAATAATATTGCAAGAGTAAATGAACTTAATAAAGCATTGAAAAGAAAACCATTTAATGATTTTATGGATAAATTAAAAAAAGAAGCTCTTAACAATAAAATAAAAGATGCTTTTCTCAAATTATTACCTAAGCAAGATGAATCTTTAAGATTATTCTTACTCAAAAATTATTTGGATAAATGGCGTAAAAAAGTAAATCAATTAAAAGAAAAAGAAAATGAAGCTGCTGAAAAACTTCAAAAAGTTTACAGAGGGCATAATTTCAGGAAATTATTTAATAATAATAGAAATAGAGAAAAATTGCTTAATAGATTAGTAAATAAATTATTGTATGCATCAGATCCAAAAAAAATTTTAGAAGCAGCTATGGCTAAATGGCGTAAAAACGCTGCTAAATTAGCCTGTGATGAAAATGCTAGAACTATTCAAAAATTCTGTCGTGGTGTTCACGATAAAATATTAAAATTAAAAAACAATGAAAAATTAAAAAATTACAAAAATTTAGCAAATATTATAAATAATACTAAAGTATCACCAAAAGAATTTTTTGATAAATTAAAAGAAAATAGAAGAAATCAAATATTTGGAGAATTATTAGATAAATTAGCTCAAAAGCGTTTAAATAATTTAAAGGATGCTTTTGATGAAATAAAGAATTATCCTAAATATAAATATTTGGATAGAATATTACCTATAACAGATGAATTCAAAGATAGAATATTAAGAAAATTTCTTAATAGATGGAGAAATAGAGCAATGATACATAAGGCAATCATGGAATTATTATATATAATATTTTCTAATTATGAAGACTTCAAAAAAAATCAATTATTATATAATCTGAGAAAATGGCAATATAAATCAAAATATTTAACACAAAAAAATAATGCTAAAACAATATCCGAATTTTGTAAAGATATATTACAAAAAAAAAAAGCAGTCAAAAATTGGAAAAAATTGGCTGATAAATTACGTAGAAATTACTTGAATGATGAAGTGGATGAATTATGTTATAGAATAAGAAATTTAATTGGATTGAAAAAATTAGAAAAACTTTTAAAAGATAAAGTAGGTAAAAATGTGTTAGATGATTTATCTAAAAATAGAGCTGTACAACAATTTTTGTATAAAATAAGGCCTTATTTCGATAAAAACGATGAATTCTGGAATAAAAATTTATTAAAAGAATATTTTGATAAATGGCGTAATAATGCAAAAAAATTATCAAATAGAGAGCAAAAAACAGAAGAAATGTTAGATACTCTTGAAAAAAATATGTTAGCAAGAGATATTAAAACTATGGGAGATGCTTTAATTTTAAAAAAAATTTTACATGATTACCCATATATAAGAGCATTAGGATTTTTAGATAAATCATCTAACACATTTTTACCTACTTTATCTTTTAAAAGTTTTTCTAATTTTTTCAATCCAATTAAATTTCTTATTCTATAACATAATTCATCCACTTCATCATTCAAGTAATTTCTACGTAATTTATCAGCCAATTTTTTCCAATTTTTGACTGCTTTTTTTTTTTGTAATATATCTTTACAAAATTCGGATATTGTTTTAGCATTATTTTTTTGTGTTAAATATTTTGATTTATATTGCCATTTTCTCAGATTATATAATAATTGATTTTTTTTGAAGTCTTCATAATTAGAAAATATTATATATAATAATTCCATGATTGCCTTATGTATCATTGCTCTATTTCTCCATCTATTAAGAAATTTTCTTAATATTCTATCTTTGAATTCATCTGTTATAGGTAATATTCTATCCAAATATTTATATTTAGGATAATTCTTTATTTCATCAAAAGCATCCTTTAAATTATTTAAACGCTTTTGAGCTAATTTATCTAATAATTCTCCAAATATTTGATTTCTTCTATTTTCTTTTAATTTATCAAAAAATTCTTTTGGTGATACTTTAGTATTATTTATAATATTTGCTAAATTTTTGTAATTTTTTAATTTTTCATTGTTTTTTAATTTTAATATTTTATCGTGAACACCACGACAGAATTTTTGAATAGTTCTAGCATTTTCATCACAGGCTAATTTAGCAGCGTTTTTACGCCATTTAGCCATAGCTGCTTCTAAAATTTTTTTTGGATCTGATGCATACAATAATTTATTTACTAATCTATTAAGCAATTTTTCTCTATTTCTATTATTATTAAATAATTTCCTGAAATTATGCCCTCTGTAAACTTTTTGAAGTTTTTCAGCAGCTTCATTTTCTTTTTCTTTTAATTGATTTACTTTTTTACGCCATTTATCCAAATAATTTTTGAGTAAGAATAATCTTAAAGATTCATCTTGCTTAGGTAATAATTTGAGAAAAGCATCTTTTATTTTATTGTTAAGAGCTTCTTTTTTTAATTTATCCATAAAATCATTAAATGGTTTTCTTTTCAATGCTTTATTAAGTTCATTTACTCTTGCAATATTATTAATTAAATAACATAAATATTCTTTTGCTAATTTATCCAATAATTTAGCTAATTTATTTTTTAAATAATTATTTAATTTATTTCTGCAGAAATTTTGGATTATTTTCGCATTTTCATGACATTCTGATTTTTTTGAATTTTTCAACCAATGATAAAATTTAGTATATAATAATTCTTTCTGTTTATTATCATTCGTTAGTATCATTCTCATTAAAATATCATATAATCTTTTGATTAAATCTAATTTTTTCTTTGCCATATATTGTCTTATTTTTTTCTGTAAAATTATGGCATAATCCTCCAATAATCCTTTATTATTTTTCCATATCTCCCAATATTTTCTTAAAATATCATTGATTTTCTTTTTATCATTATCATTTACAACATTTCTTAATTTATCCAACATATTTTTCTTTCTAAGATTTTCCTCATTTAATATAGGAGAAACTTGTTTGGCTACATCATTCAAATTTTTTAAATAATTCTTTCTATATAATTTATTTAATAATTCAGCTAATTCTTTTCTTTTTTGAAGTCGATCTTTAATAACAGTATTTAAAATATTTTTGCAATATTTTTGAATAATTTTAGCATTTTCAATTTGATTATCTAATTTTGCATTTTTATGGAATTTATGTAATCCATAAGCCAAATTTAATTTTTTAATTTGATCATATTTATTCAATAATTTAGTCAATAAATCTTTCAATTTTTTATCTTTTTTACTTTTATTTTCTTCATATTTTTTTTGAAGCCATCTTGCAATTAATTCTTTTTTTCTTTTCGCATCATTCAAAGTATTTTCTACCCATCTATCCCAATATTTTTTTAAATAATATTCTCTAACTTTATCTCCTACTTTAGGCTGTATTTTTCCTAAATATTTTTTTTGGATATATTTCATAAGATTATCCAAGAAATTTCTAATTTTATTATTTTCAATATCTTTAATAGCTTTAATTAATTCTTTTCCCTTTGATTTTAATACTTTAGGATTTCTTTCTGTCATCTTTTTAACAAATTCTTTAAAAGCTTTTCTACATAATACCTTTTTCAAAAATCTTTTAGCGACAATATATGGCATTATAGGTAATCGTTTATATCCTGAATATTTCCAACGAGTAAAGCATCTTTGAAGTTCTTCTTTATCATTTTTTGTCAATAATATTTTTATTACCTTTTTTCTATAAGGCTTATGTGCTTCTTTTGCTCTCATTTCGAGCATTTTATTTTTCCATCTTAATAAATATTGCAAAAGGGTAATGTAATCTATATTACTTTTAGTTTCAAAAATTTTGCTTAATAATAAATTTCTTCTTTTGATATCTTCATTTTGCTTATTATCTAAATCACAGATTTTTTTCCATTTATTGAAATATTCTCTTAATAAATCTTTATTTGTTTTTTTATCTAAGTTATTTACGACTGATTTCACGAATAAATTTTGAGCGAAATTTTGTTTTGCTTTCCAATTATCTATTGCCTTTTTATATTTTGATATGTTATCTTTAAAAGTTTTTGCTTTCCAAATTTGGAAATATTTATTAAGCAAATATTTAGTTAAATTATCTTTGTTTTTTTCGTAAATTTTATATAATATTTTTGATCTTAATAATTTAATATTTTTTTTATTAACCGCATCTTTCCATTTATTAAAAGCTTCTCTTAATAAATCTTTTTCTTCTTTTTCTTTTTTTTTATATAATCGCCTTAATCTATTATTTATATATTCAGGATTTCTATATTTGCCTAATTTATCCAAAAATTCAGGCCCTAAATTTTTAATCATAACTTTTTTAATTTTATCAGCGAAATCATTAATATCTTTCGCTTTTTGCAAATTATCAATAACCTTTGTTACTTCATAAGTCTCTTGCTCTGGGATGGCTTTGTGTCTCCATTGGTTGAATTTTTTTGCTAAAATTTTCTTTTTAAAATTATTAGCATTAATTAATATTAATCTTGCTAATAATTCATATAAAGCATCTTTAGATTTTTGTTTTAATGTATTATTTTTCCATATATTGAAGTATTTTCTTAATAAATCTTTATCTGATAATTTTTTTAATTTTAATAAATTCCTTAATGTTTTCTTTGTATTATCTAAATCGACTTTTTCAGCCATTGCATCCAATGGATCTTTGTGAGTTATTCTCCATAAAGCTTTTTGGAGTAATTCCGCCCCTTTTAAATGATTCATTAAATCTTTATCTTTATTTTCATCTTTGGGTTCTTCTTTTATTTCTTTTGGTTCTGTTTTTTCATTTTTTAATTTATCTAAAAGATTTTTATATTTAGATATTTCCCTATTAGCCTCATCTTTTTGAGACAATAATTTTTTATTATACTCTTCTAGAAGTTCATCTTCTTTTTCTTTTAATTGTTTATCTCTATCTTTAGATTTATCAATTTCTTCTTTTATTTTTATTATTATTACTTTTTTGAACCATTTATAAAAGTATTGCCTTATAATATTTTTTCCATTTTTTTCTTTTTTGATTACAATGGTCTTCATATATATTTTTTTTCTTAATTCATTTATTTTTTCTTCAACATTTTCATCCTCTTTTTTGGGTTCAGGCTCTGATTTTTCTGCTTCAGGAGTTTTCTGAGAATTTGCATACCATTTATATAAATATTTTCTTAATAGATTTTTTTCATATATAGGCTTTTTTTTTACTAAATTCTTCAATTTATTTTGAGTATCTTTATCTTTTAAATAATTTTCTAATTTAGGAAGTACATTATCCATAGCTTCTTTTTTTGTTAAATTATTAATACCATCCATTAATTTGAAAAATCCTTTTATTTTTTTTAAATTTTTTTCTTTTTGTTTTTCTCTATCTTTATTTAACAAATCTTCATCAATATTTTCTTTTTTTTGACTAATAATAATATTATAATTTTTATATTTTTCATTATCATCTTCGTTCAATTTATCTTGAGCCTTCAAAATTTTATTCAAATATAACCATTTATTAAAAGCATTCTTAAGGTCACTCATTTTATTCTCTTTATCAGCTCTAATTTGTAATAAATTTCTTCCTCTTATATTTTGAGCACTTAATTTTCTTGTATTAGACATCCATTTCTTCCATGCTGGATATAATTCATTTAAATCATTTCTATAATCTCTTGATATTATTCGTTCTAATATATTTTCTTTTTGGGGTTCTTTTTCAGAAATTTCCGATTTTATAACATCGCCTTTTAATATATTGAAAACATAGGGACGTACATGCTGCCCTAATACATTTTCAATTTTTTTGCAAAAACTGATATATAAGAAATTTAAATAGAATAAATCATACATATATTTTCGTACAAATTTACCTCTAAAAACACTTTGTATTTTAATTATTTGCTTTATTCTATAATTATATATATTTTTCAAATCTCTCCACCAACTTTGAATAACTTTTGCAGCTTTATCTCTATATTTCGGATTCGTATAATTACTCTTCCTAATTCCTTTTTTAATATGAGCTTTCCTTATTTTGAATTTATTTTTTTTTCTGTCTTCTTGAGCCAAGTCAACTACGCCTCCTTTTTCCATTCTCATTCTTCTAAGTATAGGTCTATCTTCACAAGAAGGTCCTTTAGATGATATCATCGCTAAAGATACATATAAAAATTTATGATCAGGTGAACGACTGAATGGCCTTTTTGCTCTATTAAGTGTTTGTATATCTTCAGGACTTTTTGCTAAAGTATGTCTGTCAAAAGGCTTCCTTATTTTACCATTATATGATCTTTCCCTATTATATCTATTAAATATTCTTTCTTCATTTCGACTTTTCCTATTTGGTGAATATCTTCTCCTTTGTTTAGCTAATAATATATTACTTAATCTATTCATTTTAGCTAATACTCGATATCTATTATTAAAGACTTCATCTTGAGCTCCAGGTACAGTTATTTGAGATTCTTCGACTAATATACCATTATTATTTTTATTAGGATCATATACTTTAGTAAATCTATTAGCAATTCTTTTTATATCTCTATATGACATATTATTATATGTTCTATTATTATATTTATTGGCAATGTCATCTCTTGGTGGGTTTATTATTTGAGGATTTTTTACTGTGTTGTTTTGGTTAGGATTTGTCGAATTTGAATCATATACTACATTATTATTATTTCCTAAATAATTTTTTAAATTATTAAAATGCTTTATTTTATCTTGTGGTGGTTTTTCTCCAGAATAATTTGATTCTTCATAATTTTGTTCTGGACTCATTTTATTAATAGGAATTACTCCTGGTCTTCCATAAGGAGAAATACTTTTATTAATAGTTCTAGTATTAATAACAGGACTTCTATTTCTATATATCATCCCTGTCCTTTGATTTGGTTCTCCTCTTGTTATTATTTGATAATCATCATCTTCATAAGGTGAGTGGATATAATCATCGTTGCTATCTCTTAAGTTATTTATACTATAATTATTATTATATACTAAATTATTAGGACTTTTTCTTATATTAGTAGTTCTAATATTGGAATCATTATCTTCTTTATAAGAACCCATATTCATAGTTAAAGGACTTCGCTCAAAACGTGGGTTAGGAGATGTCTGATTGTTTATATTCATTACCAAGGAAGGAAAAGGTTGATCTGACATTATATTTACCATATCGGGATTATTTCTTAAATCATTTCTTACAGTTTGAAATATTGATTTTGCTTTCTGTCCTCGGCCGGGATCTGTATCGTTATAATCAAGATTCTGCTCGGGAGAATCTTGAAGAGGACTAAATACTTGATTTCCATTAGGATCTGTGTAAATAATTTCGCCGTTTTCTGATTCGGGAAGATTATCTTGATAATATATTCTTCTTTGACGAATTCTTTTATTAGTCGTATCCTTCTGGAATTGCATTTTTTTTAATTGATTTATATTTTATTTTTAGTAAATTAAATAATTAAATAATATTTAATTATTAAATTTATTATAATATTTATTATTTTAATGAATTTATTTAATATAATTAGAATTAATAATGGGGATTGGGGATTGGGGATTGGGGATTGGGGATTGGGGATTGGGGATTGGG
>JAJJLE010000066.1:0-12797 GCA_023897235.1 Entodinium longinucleatum | reverse complement strand
AATCCCCAATCCCCAATCCCCAATCCCCAATCCCCAATCCCCAATCCCCATTTATATTGATATAATTATATTTATATTTATTTAGATATAAACACAAAATACACAACTAAATTAATATATTATTATTAAAAAAGAATTTAATAATAATTTAATTCGCAATATTCAATTTTATAACCAAGCAACTTACATTATCTGTAGTTCCTTTATCTATAGATAATTTAACGATTTTTTTTGATAAATTTTCACTAGATAAATATTCCTTTGATAATTGATATATTTCATCCTCAGTACAAACATTCCAAACTCCATCGGAGCAAACTATAGCATATAAATCATTTTTATTAATTAACGAATGAAAGCAATAAGGTGTTGATATAACGCCATACTGTTTCATATCTTTATTTCCAAAACTTCTTGTAATAATTAAAGCTCCAAAAACTCTATTTCTAAAAATCAAACCTCCGCTTTTTTTAATTCTTTCTACTTCATTTATATTTTTGCAATTATGCTCTTCAGTTATTTTATACATTTTTTCTTTATTTACTATATATCCACTTGAATCTCCAACATTACAACATATAATATTTATTTTATCAATATCATAAGGTTCTCGATATAATAATAGCACAGTCCCTGTAGAACCTATATCATTTTTTATATTTTTATTATTAATTATATCTTTGTCAATTTGATTAAATGAGATTTTCAATGCTGATATTATTTTTTCTTTGTTTATATCAGAAGCTTTATTAAATTCTATTTTTTTTAATTGGGACAATAATATTATATGAAAATTATTTTTTAAATATAAAGATATTTGAGAACCATTATGACCATCAAATATAGAAAAATAATAAAATATATAATTATCAAATGACAAATTTTGAAAAGAATGATAATCTTCCATTGAATCTCTGTGTTCTTTATTTGGATATTCCACAAAAGCATAACTTTTAAAAGGCTCATTTTGGGCTTTTTTATGATTTATTAGATTATGAGATTTGTTATTATTTTGTTCTAATTTTGTTAAATCTACTTTTATTATTAATGGATTTTTTAAATTAATTTGATTATTCATATTATAATTTTTAATTTTATTTTCTCTATTACTAAAATTTTTCTTATGACTTAATCTATCATTATTTTTATTAAAAACTTTTATATTATTATTATTTGAATTTATGACATTATAATTAATATTTTTTGAACTATTAAAGGCATATTTTTTGATTAAATTGGTTCTATAAATTTTGAATTTTTCAAAAAAATTTCTATTTTTTTTGGAGTGACTTCTTACTATTTGATTTAATAACTTATTATTATCAGAAATATTTTTACTTTTACTTTTAGATTTAGCCTTTTTCATTTTATTTTCAAATGAATTAGAATTATTTAACGAATTTTTTTTATCAACATCATTATTCATTATAAATTTATAAAATATTATAAAATATTATATTATCTTAATATATTAAGAACTAAATGAAAAAAAAATATATATTTATAATAACTTTATATAAATCTTTATATATAAAATTAAAATTAATAAATTATTACAAATACAAATAAAGAAAATGATATTTAAAAATAATTATGATTACATAAAATTAGTAAATCATACTAAAAGAATACATTTGTATTATTTTTATAATCTCCCATAAATATTTATAAAAAAACATTTTCATCTAATATTGATTACAAAATGATATTTATCATAGCAAAAATTTAAATGAAATTAAATACAATTTATAAGGAATAATTTTTATAATTACTTATATATATAAAGTAAAATTAATATTATTATTTTATATTTTTTATCTTTTTCTAATACAACTTATATAGTTATTTTACAAATCACTATATTTATAGTTTTTAAAAAACAAAAAATTTGATAATAAGAATTGAATAGATTTATTTATTATTATTAATAATAATACTCCTATATAATACTAATCAATAAATTTGATAAATATTATATATTACAGATTCAAATACATATCATATACAAATGCCGTTTATTATTCTTACAATTTATAAATACAAAAGTTAACAATTTCTCAAGGAAAATTGCTATTACAGTTATTAATAATATTATCATTTATATTAAAAAAATAATAATTATTATTAATTCCAATTTTATTTCCAATTACATTTGTGTTATATTTTTTATTTAAAAAATTCTGAAAAGTTATATTCTTATTATTTATATTAATATTATTATTAATTATACTATTATTATTAATTATAATATTATTATTATTTATTAAATCTTTATTATATCCATTAAAATTTCTATTATTATTAGTATTATTATATATAAAAAAATTAGTTTCGATTTTTTCTTTATTTTTATCTTTTTTATCCTTTTTATCCGTTTTATGATTTTTCAACTTTTTATTAAAATGAAAATTATTATTATTAATATATATATTTTGTCCGGATTTATTGATATAATTATTAAAGCATATTTGATTACTATTACTGAAATTATTTATTTTATTAAAGTTAATCATATAATTTAAAGATTTGATACTGTCTATTTTTACTGCGAAATTCAATATATTTTTTATTAAATTTGAGCAATGAATATATTTTTTTTTAGATAAATCAACCCCATATATATATTTAAACACATTTTTGTCAAAAAAATTATCCTTTTCTAAAACGATTTTGATTATACTCATTGCAAAGGTATATTGACTAAAATCGCAAGAGCTTTTATTTAATATGATGTAATCTAATATTTGTACACAGTATTTCAATTTATCAATGATGTCAATATTTTCTTCGCAGAAAAATAACCCTAATTGAAAGAATAAAATTAAGTAATCATATGCTGTATATTTTCCTAAGTCATAATTTAGATATTTCAAGCACATAATTTCCCAATATCTAAAATTATTTACATTTTTTTTTATATATCGAAATAATCCTTCTAAATTTGATTGATGTTTTATTTTTCCTTCTCTTCCTTTTAAAGGTATTAATCCATTATTTAAATTATTATTAATATTATTATCACAATTATACCCATATAAAATATCTTTTTCGTCCTTTGTTAAATATTCTTCAATTATTGTAGGTATGCAACATTCATTATAATCAGTGACTAATAAAACGCATAGAGATGCAATAATATCAATATAATCCAAAGGAACATTATTATTTTCTAAATATATTTGATTCATGAAATTTATCGCTTTATATAATATCATTGATTTTAAGCCGAAATTATTTGTTAATGATTTTATTTTTGATATACCTTTATTTTTGCATTCGAGATATTTTATATGGCTCGGGATATTATAATCTGCTATTGCTGTTATCGGATGATATTTTATTTTTAATGGGTCGATATTGAATGTATTTATACATTTAAAGGGAAGATTTTGACATATCTTCCCTTTATATGATAATCTTCCACATTTTTCGCAATAAAAAATATCTTCCTTTTTTGATTGGATTAATATATGGGAATTCATTTATTTTAAATTTAATTAAAATAATGAAATTAATAAAGTTGCTTTTCTTTTTAGTATTATTTTCTTATATATATTCCCAAGAAAATGAAATACAGAATGGCCAATTAGTTGAACTATCTTTTGAAGATGGAGCTCAAAAAGTTTTTACATATGATTTCTTAGTCCCAGAATCTGAAACATATAAAGAGGCAATTTTTATGTTTAAATTTGAATTTGATAATAGCATGTATTTTTCTATAAAAGAAGAAGGAAAAGATACATCTTCTTATCAATATAAGGGATTTTATTTCTATCATTTAGCATCAGCCCAAAATAAAACTTTTACAATTACTATTAATCAGATGTATAGTACGTTAGGAAAATTTGCTTTATTAGATTTGACTAAAGAAATAAAAATATCTTTAGATAATTTAATTTATTTTATTCCTGATACATATTACCAATTTTTATTTGATCCTATTTGTAATATTAATTTTATCATTGATGAGGTTGAAACTGACCAAACTTTTATTATAAAAGATAATAAAAATTTTTATAATTACGAAATTATTGGTAATGGATTTGCTGAATATTGTGAAGATGATAATTGCTTGAATAATAATTATACTTCATCTAGTATACTTGAATTTAAAAAAGGTTCTAAATATAAAGTAAAATTAAATTATATAAAAATAAAATATCAAGAAGTATATTATTATATCAACTTTGATTCTTCAAAATATACAAAACCTATTACATTAAATTTTGGAACTTTTATATATGATATAGATAAATCTAATCTGGATCATTATTATATTATAAGTAAGAATGATATGGATAACTTTAGATTATATTTTAAATCATATTCTTCTTACATTTATTATGTGTTAGCTACTGAAGATGAAATTCAAAAACTTCCTTATTCTTTAACTAGTATGACTTTTTACATATATTATACGAATAATCAAATTAATTTTAGAACATATGACTATGTTTTAATAAGGCAAAAAGATAATGAATCATCTAAAAAAAATTTAATTTATATTTATGATTTATTAATTAATTATAAAATGCCATTTACCAATGTTACTTTAAATAAAGGAAATTATGCTCTTATTCTTCCAGAGTCTATACATGATAATGATAATTTTTTTAGTAGTGTTGATAGCACTAAATCCTGTTTAAAAGTTTTAGATGATATAGAATCTTTTGAAAAAAATGAACCTTCGACTCATATAACTAATAATAAATATGTATACGCTACAAATGAAAATAATGAAGATATTATTATCAAAATAAGATTTTATAACTTTGGAAATAAAAAGATTCGTAATTATATAAAAAGTATCAATGGTGATATATTAATAAATTATTTTAATGAATTTGGAAATGATGAATCTTTATTTTTAAGATTTAATTCAAATAGTTTTAATTATTATGGATTCGCTACTTTATTAGCCTTTGATTTAACTTCAGAATATTATTTATATTTCAAACAATTTTATGATGATCTAAATCTTTATAAATATGAAATAGATGACACCACAGACTTAACAAGTTATTTAGGGATTATTAAATCATATGAAAATGATAAAAATTTAACTTTAATAAATAATAATTTAATTGTAATTTCTGGCTCACAATTATATAGCGCTTTTCTAAATTATGGTTTTCTCGGCGATCTTTATATTCAAAAAGTTAATGATAGTGAGAATATTAAAATGAATAATAATTATACTAATAAGAATTTAGTAAAATTATTAAAGCCAGAAAAAACATATAATATAGATTTTCCTTTAAATCATATAAATTAAATTAGATAAGGATTTTTCTGAAGCTGTTGTTAAATTTTATGATAGTAATAAAGAAATTTTATCATTAGATAATAATAATAAAAAAGGTTTAATAAAAGGAGAAAATATAAAAATAAAATCAGATAAAAATGCTTTGATATATTTTTATTCACATAGAGAAAATGAAAAAAAATAATATGAAATTGCTTTTAATAAAGAAGAAAAAGGAAAGAATATGATTATAACTATAACTAATTTAAATAATGAAAATGAAACTCTGATTATAATTAAAGATTATGGTTTTATAGATACTTATCCAATGCTAAGTTCAAATTATTGGGAAAAATTATTAATTGAAAAAGGGAAAACAACATCTATATTTATAGAAAATCCTTATGATAAATTAAACCCTAATGAATTAATTGATGATGAAGAATTTATATTATATATATTGGAAATAAATATGATGAAGATAATAGACCATATTTCGAAGAAGAAAAATTTGAAATTAAAAATATAGAATACAAATAAAAATAATAAATTTAATTTTCAAGTAATTGAAATGGATAAAAATAGTTCGATTATTTTAAGTCAAAAAAATAAAAATGAAATTAAATATCAAATGACTTTTTGTAATAAAACTTATTATTCATATTATTTCAAAACTGATTATTCCAATTCTAATATTTCTAGCATAAGCGAAAAAACTTATAGTAATAGTACATATACATATAATTTACAAAATAATGAAATTATAAATCATATATTTTATGGATATTATGATAATAATGACAATGAACTTCTTTTTTATTATAAATTTGAAAATAATAATGATATGAAATCGGATATTTTATCTTTATCAAGTTCATATGAAAATACTATTGATTATGTTAAAGCTTTAGATGAAAACAATTTAGAAATTAAATTTAAAACTTATTATAATCGTTATTATAAATTTTATATAATTGTTTCATTAGTTGATGAAAATAATAATTTAAGTTCATTTAATCAACATTGCTATTTAACAAAATTAATTACTGAAAATATTAATTCAAATTATAGTTTAAATATTATATATCAAGAAACGACCTCTAGTTCTGATTATATAACAACTAAAATAGATATAAGCAATTTAAAAACAGATTTAAATAATACTTTTGTATTGAATATAATAAATGAAGATTTAGATAATAAAAAATTAGAATTTAATACAGGTATAGAGTTTAAACCTGAAATACCAAGATCTATAGAGATATATAATACTTATTCTTTTGATGTTAAAAATAATAATTATTTTAAATTAAATTATACTGAAAATACAACTACAAGATTTATATTAGAAATTAATGCTAATATTAACTATAGATCATTTATCGTAAATATAGAAGGCCCTGATACTAATATAGAATCTGTTGGCTCATCTTCATTAACGATTATTTATTTCAACTTAACCAAGCCAGGAATATATTTTATTAAATATACTTATAGTAATTCAAGAGATAGTGAAACAAATGGTTCATTTTTTATATTTCCTTTAGGAAAAATTATTAATATAATTGATTTTGAAGAAAAAGTATATTTTTCAAAATATTCTTTGTCTACACTTAAAAATGAAAAAATAATTATATATAATGTCACTAATATATCAAAAGATAAATTAATTTACTTTACTTGTTCTAATACACAATTTGAAATATGTAATGAAACTTTACAAGAATGTAGTTTTATCAAAAAATTTTATATATTCAAAGCTAATAAAAATTATATTATTAATGTTTATTCTTATAGTCAATATTCCTATGATAGAACAGGAATAATGTCTCCATATGTTTTTGGTGTTTTTAATCAAGATAATATTAAAAAATTTAATAATTTAGGATTTGATAAAAATAATGAACCAATGATTTACGTCATAGAAAAGAAATTTATTAGTGAATATAAATTTTATTTTATAAATATTAAATCTTATTCATTATTTTATAGCGATATATCATATGACTTTAATGAAATATTATATCATCTTCCAAATATATATTTTTATCCATTTAGTGGCGAATATAACAATTTTGATATAGATTCTAAATACAAAATAATAATAGTCAATCCAAAATTTGATTATGAATCAAAAATTTATGATAATTATGCTATTGCTTTAGCAAATAAGTTATATACAAATTTAGGTATGAGTGAAAAAATTGAGATTCGATATGGTTATAATGGCTTTTTAATTATTAAAAATACAGAATCTTCTTCTTATTATAAATCCTTAAGAGATTACTATAATAATTTAATAACAATAAAATCCCAAAGAAATAATATTGCTTTAATTGATGCTGATAAAGGATATGATAAATTATCAAATTATTTAATTATAAATTCCAAAGATTTTAATACTAATTATATTTATATTTTCATCGATTCAGCAGATGATTCCAATAGTGTGTTTTTGACATATTATGAACCAAGATATTCTTATTTTTATGCTTTAGATAATGCTGCTCTATCTTTAAATAGTAGAATTAAAACTATGGAAGAAAAATATTATTTTAAAAGAGAAAATTCTGAATTAGGTAATTTTTATGATGTATTTAATAAAATAATGTTTAATTTAGATGAAAAAGAAAAAGAAAAAGAGAAAATTAATATTTATTTTAAGAAATATTATGGATATTCAAATATATTTGAAATTAATTTAGATTCTTATAATTTAAATGATATATCATTTATAACGGGTCTAGATAAAAAAACGTCCTATTCGCGTCCTGTCCTGGACGCGTCCTGGGAAAATTGCAAGGTAGGTATATTGAGTTAAAAATAAAATGCAAGGTAGGTACATTGATATTTTCCCAGGACGCGTCAAGGACAGGACGCGAATAGGACGCTTTTTTATCTTCTCCCATTTATAACAAAACCTATAAAAACTTATGAAAAAGAAAAATCTATATTAAATCAATTATTAACTTTAAATAACAATAAATTTTATTCAGGATATTTATACTATCAATCTTTATACGATATTTATATAGATATAGAAGATGATATTAATAATGAAAATCAAGAACGTTTTGTAAAAATGCAAAAAGAAGATAATCCATTAAATAATTTAATGAAACTTTTTAAGCCAAATATTAAATATATTTTAGATTTTGAAGTTGAACATTTAATAAAATTAGACTCAAATTTCAATGCAAATGTCATCATAAAAGACTATGAACATAATATTACATTAGATAAAAGCAATCCAATAACTACAGAAATAAAAGGAAAAAATGTTGAAATAACAACTGATACAAATGCAATTCTTTATTTTTATAATTCAATATCATCGTTGACATCAAAGTCAGAAATTTATAAAAATATGTTTCAATATGAAATTGAGCCTTCAAACGAAAAAAATTTATTATTGGATATAAAATTAATAGGTGATTATAGTGGAGAATTGCATTATTTAATAGATGTAGGATTTGAGGGATATGCTCCTTTTGAATATTATGGATTTGACTTGGCTGAGGAAACATGCTATGAAGAATGCACTCTAGTTTTTCCTAATTATTATGATAAAATAAAGACAAAATTAGTAAAAGGAGAAAAAATATTTGTTTATTATTATATAGATAGTGATAATCCTTATAATATAACAACAGAGCTTAATCCGAAATATTATTCCAGTCGTAAAAATATTAATAATAAATATACCTTTTTAGTGGTTCCACCTAATATTGAAGACGAAGAAGAAAAAAATCTTTTTATTAATTTTTATGATAAAAAAGCAATTAATTTACAAGTACATTATTGTTCAAAATATAATTATGACGAAAATAAGCCTACATTAAATTATTATCCAATAGGTAGAAGTAAAAGTACAAAAGAATTTGACGATCAAGAAATTTTTTCAATTGAATATTGGGTATATAAATTATACAGATTTGATTTTACATCGAAAAATGAATTCGTATTTAGTTATTTTTTTACAGATAAATATGACTCAGTAATAAATAGTGATTCAGCTTGGTATGATGAAAGAAAAGTTAATTATGAATTAATCATCAAAAAAGCTGAAATTAATTTCGAAACAAATATGGCCAAAATTCAAGCAATACCAAATTATCTTTATTCCTCAACAAAATATTTTATAATAATTGGGCCTAAAAATGATAATTTTAATTTAGAATCTTTCAATGATCCTTGCATTCTTGTTAAATTAATTACTGAAAATTCAACAGGAGTAATAATTTATGAAACGATGAATATAGGAGATGAATATATAGATGTAGATATTGATTTAACTGATTTAATTTCACAAAATTCAGAAAATAAAGATTTTATAGTTAATATTGTTAGTTTAGAATTAAGATTTGAAAAAAAGTTTAATCCAATTATTCAAATTAATGAAGAAATTAATTTCGAAGGAAATAATTTATTATATGAATTAAATTATACAAAAACTAATAAAGATATAGAAATATGTGTTATTTTACTAAAATCAAATTCTTATCCTTTTTCAGAATATGAAATTGTTATTCAAAATGTAAATATAGAAGAACATAAATTTACGATAAATAAGAATGAAACAAATTATTTAACTTTTCTATGTGGTTTTGAAGGCTATTATACTATATATATTCATTCATTATTAAAAGAAGAATCCATCAAAGGAAATTTAAAAATTATTTCATCAGGTATTCCTTTTAATTTAGATATATTAAAATATCTTAATTTTAATTTTAATTATAATGATTTATATTATCAGCCAAGCCCTTTAACATTCAAAATAGATACTTCCAAATTAAAACAATATCCTATTTTCTTATTTAATTATTATAATCTTGATTTATATATAAAAGATGAAAATAATAATGATATCATTTCAAAAAATAATTTCTTTTTCTTTGAAAAAAATAAAAGTTATCAAATGACTATAAACTTTTTCTTTTCAGAGGATTTTGCATATTCAAGATATTCTTTTGAAATTAAGGCAGATTTTGATACTAATGTTGAAGAATTAACCTTTGAAAATAAAACTTATTATAATATGAAATATAAATTTTATAAAATTTCTTATCAAAAAACACCAAAAATAAAAATTGAATCAAATAAAAATAACACAAAATTTTTTATATCATACATTTCTGAAAGAAATTATAATATTTTCCCAGAAAAAATTCAAGACCTTGAATTCAAAGAAATACAAAATTTAGAATTAGTTAACCCAAGTAATTATGATTATGCGATTTTATTTATATACTTCATTGAACCTTTTGAAGAAACTTTAATTGAATTTATGGATTTAACAGTTATCTATGAAATAGAACTTAATAATGTAATTAATATTAATGATGAATTTACATATTATAAATTAAACTTAAATTTTGATGGTATTAAAAAATATGAAATTTTAATTTTATCATATTCTTTTAATCAGGAATTTTATGGAGAAATAGAAATAAATAGTGATGAATATAAAAAAATAATAAAAATAGATAATAAAATACAAGGAAATACTTATTTTGAAGTACCAGCAAAAAAAATATATACAATTAATTTCATAAATTTGAAGGAAAATATAGGAAGTTTTAAAATTGTTTCAACCGGAAATATATTTAAAATAAATCTTAATGATGAAAATATGATTAATTTTGATGAAATAACTACTCAAGAGGAAACAAATCCTTTAATATTTAATTGCGATTCATTGACCGAAGATTATATTATCAAATTTGATTTAAATAAAGAAATTATTGAAGATCTCCCAAAAATAATAGAGATTAAAAAAGAAAATATGACGCTTCTTGATTCTTTTAATAATTATTATATTTTTGAAAAAAATAGTAATTATATTATAAAAATAAATCCTATTAAAAAAGAAGATTTATATATATTTAGTAAAATGAACATACAGTCAATAGATATTAATAATAATATTGATAATTTGAGCATTGGAACAATAACTTATCTAGATAATATTGATAAATTTATAAAAATAAATTATACAGAGAATCCTTATTTTGAAATAATTAATAATTCAGAGCAAAAAACTATATTTTTTATTGCTAATATAGATAATTCTCAATATGAAGATTTTCCTTATAATATTAATAAAATAAAATTCAATAAATTAACTAATGCTAACATAAAAAAGCATTTAAATAATTTATATGGCATATTAATCATACATTTAACTGAAAAAAATACAGAATTGGCATTTAATGAAAGGATAGGCCCTTCTTATATTAATTATAATAATTCAAAGTATAGCATAAATACTGAACAGAATACATTTCTGATAAATTATAAAAAACCATCATCTAATGATGAAATAATCATCGTTAATTATATTTTTAATGAAAATAAAAATATAAAAGTAATTATTGAAAGATTAAATTTAGAAGATGAAATAATAACGATTAATGATAAACAAAAAGGTAATTTTAATTTTGAGGTAAAAAATAATGGTGATATCATGATTACTTTTGAGGAAATTATTACAAATAGAATGAATAGTGAAAATAATATGATAGGTGAATTTAATATGATTTCAACAGGAAAAGAATTTATAATTGATCCCGAACAAAATTTAATAGAATTTAGTGAAATAAAAACGACGATTCAACCAAGCCCTTTATTGTTTTCTTTTGATTTATTAAATAATAATTATATTAAAAAAATAAATATTAATAATGATGTATTTCCTTCTAAATTATTATTAATTAAAAAAAATAATGAAAATGATTACTATCCCATTATAAATAATTATTATACTTTTGAAAAAAATAATAAATATTCATTTAAATTAAATTTACAAAAAAATGGGCAAAATTATATATTGAATAATTTAAAATTTATTGAATTTTCGGAAAATAATATTGAAAAATTAAATAAATCAGAAATTAAAATATTTAATGAAATAGAAACGGATATTGATAAATTTATTTTATTTGAATTTAATAATTATTATAAAATTAAAGTAAATCTAAAAAAAGGAAAATCTATATTTAATAAAGCAATTATAAATGAAGCGCAATATAATAAATTCCCAAAAGATATTCAAAATATAAATTTTGAAGAAATCAATAGTATTAATAATAATTTTGAAATAATAAAACAAAATGATGATAATTATGGAGTATTAATGATTAATTTAAAAGAAAAAAATAATGAAATTGAATTTTTGTTTCGGAATAAAGAAGATGATGATGAAAGTAGTAATAGTGGGGAATTATCTACTTTGCATATAGTTTTAATTTCTGTATCAGGGTTTATTTTTATTTTAATAGTTGTATTAGTCATTATCATTGTTATTAGAAAAAAAAGAAAGAGTAGTGATTTTGAAACAAGAGATAGAATTAAATCATTGCAAAATGAGCTTATTCAAATGAGTGGAAGTGATGAAGATAAATTAAAAGAAATTAAAATAAAATAATAAATACCTAATTAAATTAAAAATATTAAAAAATTTTATTTTAAATTTGAAAAAGGGTATTTAAAGAATTTTATGGGGATTGGGGATTGGGGATTGGGGATTGGGGATTGGGGATTGGGGATT
>JAJJLE010000065.1:0-12834 GCA_023897235.1 Entodinium longinucleatum | reverse complement strand
CCCAATCCCCAATCCCCAATCCCCAATCCCCAATCCCCAATCCCCAATCCCCATGCCTCCTTAATCACTATTAAGTTAATAAAAATTTTAGTTAATAATTATTTTACTATTTTTATTACTTTATAAATTATAAACACACAATAAGAAAAAACTTCACTTTGCATATTGACTTAATATTGATAATACAATTTTGAATTTGATATATAATGAATATATAGAAATATATTCTTAAACCTATATTTTACATTTACTTTAATTCAATGCAAACAAAAATTTGTATTGCCCATTAATATTTATTAATTGTTCGTGAGTTCCTTTTTGAACTAATCTTCCATTTTCGAAAACTAAAATAACATCAGCATTTTTAATAGTATCTAGTCTATGCGTAACTATAAAAGTAGTTCTTCCCTTCATTAATTTATCTAAACTTTCAGAAATTTCAATTTCATTTTCTTTATCTAATGCTGATGTAGGCTCATCTAATAATAAAATTTTTGGATTTTTCAAAAAGGCCCTAGCAATAGAAACCCTTTGTTTTTCTCCTCCTGATAGCATACTTTTAGTATCTTCTAAATCATTTTTAAAACACTTAATTTTAAATAAATGATCAATGGAGGCCATTTTAGCAGCTTCTAAAACATTTTCTCTCTTCTCATTCAATTTACCATACTTAATATTTTCATAAACGCTTCTTCTAAACAAAATAGGCTCTTGGCCAACTAAGCCTATTTTTTTCCTTAATTCATATAAATCATAATCTTGAATATCAATGCCATCAATAAGCACGCTTCCTTTTGTTGGTTGATAAAATCTTTCTAATAATTTAATAACAGTACTTTTCCCGCTTCCAGAAAAACCAACTAAAGCTACTTTTTGTCCAGGCTTTATAGTAAAAGTGACATTTTTTAAAATATATTTTTCTTTTTCTAAAAGAGGATTTTCTTTTTCAGAATTATTATTATCGTCTAAATAAATAGGATACCTAAAATAAACATTCTTGAATTCAACTTTACCTTTTATATCATCGGGTTTTATTTTATTTATATTCCCCTCGGGTGTATGGTCAATTTCACTTTTAACACATAATAAGCTAAATATACTTTCAAAAGCGCTTTTAGCAGTCTTGATGTCAAAAATTCCTCTTAAGCCATTAGATATACTTGATACCATTAAAATTAATATTTGTATAGTTATATTCATATTAGAATATTCAAGAGTACCATTAATAAAAAATTCTTTGGAAGAATAAAACAAAGTTGCATGATTGGCAAAAGAGAAAAAAATTCCTAATCCAGTTAAAACACCGAATAAAACACTATCTCTAATATAATTTTTTTTTTCAGATTCTATAATTTCCATATATAATTTCACTGCTTTTTTTTGGAAATTAAAACTAAATATAGTTTTAGTATTTATCACACTTTCGGATAAAATCCCTCCTGCTTCGATATTCATCTGCTTATAAGATTTTCTTCCGCCTCTTTTAGTTAAAGAAACTAACAAATTTGAGCCTATAATAAAAGGAATAAAGCAAAAACTTATTAAAGTTAATCTCCAATCATAATATAATGCTAAAGTTATACCAGTTACTAAAGAGCCAAAAGAATGAAATAAATCACCAACAATCATTTGTACGACAGAATTCAATTGAACTGTATCCATTGATAATTTTGTTAATAAAGCACCTGGAGAATTTTCTATTTTATCAAAAAATTCCATAGGTAATTCCAAATATTTTTTGAAAATTTTTTTACGTAAATTTGAGGTCAAAAAACTTGATATAACATCTAATGAATATAATTTAAAATACATAAATATCGCTATAAAAACAGCATCTACCATATATAAACTTCCCCAAATATTTGTATCCTTTTTCATAGACTCTTGATTTGTTTCACTTAAGGCATTAATTGAAAAACCAAAAATATATCCACTTAATGTCTGAGTAGCTCCCAGAAAAATACTAGTAATAATTCCTAAAAAAATTAATTTTTTTTTTTCTTTGACTATTTCAAATAATGCTTTTATTGATAGTTGTTCCTCTTTTACAGAATTATTTTGTTTGTTTTTTTTAGAATATATTACTTGAGTTCTTTTTCTTATTAATTGACTTTTAAATGAATTTTCTTGAGTTTCTTCATTTACTTTTAAATTCCCATTTTCATCGACTTGATTTCTTATTAATTTTGTATATAATCCATTTTTAGCAAATAATTTTTTATGTGTTCCTTGCTCTACAATTTTTCCTTCTTTCATAAAATATATCATATCAGAATTTAATATAGTGCATAATCTATGAGAAATAACAAATGTTGTTATATTTTTAAATTTTAAATTATCCAAAGCTTTCTGCACTTCTTGTTCATTTTTATAATCTAATGCAGAAGTAGCTTCATCTAAAATAATAATTTTTGGATTTAATAAAATAGCTCTAGCAATGGCAATTCTTTGCTTTTGTCCTCCTGATAATTTACTTCCTTTAATTCCTACTTTATAATCCAATTTTCCTTCCAATTTCGACAAAAATCCATTTACATTGGCTAATTCGCAAGCTTCTTTTATTAATTTATCAGTATTTAATCCTAAATCTTTAATTTGTTTTTCTCTTCCGAAAATAATATTATCTCTTATGGATTTATTAAATAAAACGGGTTCTTGTTGCACATAACCAATTAAAGAACGATAAAATTCAAGATCATAATTTTTAATATTTATATTATCCAAAAAAATACCTGATTTCGTATTATCTTCATAATAGCTTTCATTTGAATTAATATTAGTTTCAGCATTATTATTGTTTATTAATTCATTATCACTATCATTACCAAGATCTCCTTCTTGCTTATAAAAATCTAATTCATATATTCTTTCCAATAAATTAACTACAGTACTTTTCCCCACATCCAGATTCACCTACCAATGCTATTTTTTGACCGGGAGTTACTTTTAATGAAAAATTATCCAAAACTTTTCTATTATTATTATTATTATTTTTTTCATCGTTATAAGAAAAACTCACATTTTTAAATTCGATTTGTCCAATAATTTCGTTTCTTTTTTTCTTTAATGGAAATAAACAAAAATGTATCTTTGGTTGCCTTTGCAATAAATCGAAATAATCATTGGCTGAATATGTCGAGTCTATAATAATTTTAATATTTGGGGCGATCATAGTAAAACTCCAAACGGCTGTATTAGTATTAAGAATCACTGTTAACATATCCCCAACTTTAAATATTTCATCATTACTGGTTTTTTCGGCGTTATCAATCATTAATTTTTTTCCGTAAAAAATAGCTATAGTGAATGCTATATAAGTCGATAGTCCTATTAAACTTTGACTTATACCATATTTTAAAGCCTTGCTTTTATCGCAATTAAATACGACATCTATTTTTGAATTAAATCTATATTGTTCATAATTATAATTACCAAATGAGCATATTGTTTGAATATTATATAAAATTTCTTCAGCAATACCCCCAGCTTGTTCATATGCATCTTTAGTTATTTTTGCACTTTTTTTTAAACTTGAAGTAAAATATATAATGAAAAAAATAGTAATAGGTGAAACAGTTAATACTATTAATGATAATTTCCAATTTACTATAAAACTTATGCTTATACCACTGATAACTGTAAATATTTTTTGGATAACGAATCCAAATTTTTCTCCCAAACCTAATTCGATATTTTCTAATTCTGTTTGCAATTTTGTGACTAATTCGAAAGAATTGCAATTATCAAAATAAGCTTGTTCTTGACTCATTATTAAAGTAAAATAATTTTCTTTTAATTTATATATTTGCAAAAAGGCAGAATATTGCCATGAAAACATTTGAAGAAAATTTGAACAAAAAAGAATAGCCCCTAATATTAAATAACGAGAATAAACATCTTTAATATTTAGAACAAATTGATCCATTTTTTCTTTATAATTGGGAGCATTTTGAGATATATCTTGAATATCAGAAAAATCGTTAATAGCTCCACCAAAAGTATAAGACATTATTGGTCCTGATATTGCTGATATTATACTGCCTATTATTCCTAAAAATATTAATAATTTTTCCTTTGGGCCACTCAAGTGATAAATTAATTTGCATACTCCTGATGAATTCTTTTTTTCTGGCTTTTTTTGTAATTTATCCTCTTCTGAATTTAAATTATTATTTAAAAGCAATTCATTTGAATCAATTATATCTGTTTTAATTTATCATATTTAATAAATAGATACATAATTCAAATAGTAAATCTTCTTCGAAATATACATAAGGTATTCTTCTAATTAATTTCCCTTACAAAATAAAAAATAATACAAATTTCGTCTTTTTTATAATATTTTCCATATTTTCAAAGATTTTTGTCATTTAATTTTAATTAATTATTATATTTAAAATATATATCATAATTTAAGCAATTTCAGGCCTTGTTTGAACAATAAAATAATTATCATATTCATTTCCAACTTTCATATAATTTCCTTCTATATCTTGTCCAATATTATTATTACCTGATATTTTTTCCTCAATTAAAATACCAATTTTTCCTAAAGTCTTCCCAACATTGTTAATAAATTCTACATTTTTAGTTAATTGTTGATTCCTATATTCAATTATTTTTACTTTATTTGTTCTTCTTTCTAATTCATAATTATAACTACTTAAATTTAATATATTAACTTTATCTTCTTTTCTATTATATATTAATCTATAAGGAGCTCCTTTTTGATTACTTTGAGCCAAAGTTTCACCCAATCCTATTGCTAATTCAATATAAATTTCTTCCTTATTTTTATTAACAGGATTTATAGTATGTATTACATAACAAAATTCAGGCTCTGTCATTTGCATGATAATAACAGACATTTTTGATGATTTTGTTGGTATATTTAATTTTTGGCGATTAATTATTGCTCTACTATTGAATAAACTTGCCCAAACTTTTGCGATGTGTTTAATAATATCTTTTTCATTTTTTAAATTTATATTTAAATAAGAATCGAATAACCCTGCACCTGCTTGGCCTGAATTATCTTCTAAATTACTACTGGAACGTATGGCTAATAAATCATTGTTTCCTTTTATTGAAGAAAAATTGGATACTATTTTATTGAGAATTGATATTATTTTACTATTTTTTTGCTCATATAATGACATCATATAATTAATAAAATTATTACGAAATATTTCAGATTCTGAATCTAAATTTTTAATTTCGGCTGATTCTAATTGTATCAAAGCTTGAGGATTCTTGGAAATATATGAATCAAAAAAATACTCATATATAGTATTAGGAATACATATTGCATATGGAATGGAAAATAAATTTGAATCTGATGAAATTTCATATAATTTCTTTATTTTTTCAAATTTACTTCCGGTATTATAAATATTTTCATCTTTTACACTATATACCAATATTTCTTCATTAATACTATTGCTGTTATCATTAATTATTTCTTCCTTTTCTCCATATAATTCGTTAGATATTTTATTATTTTTATCATTATAAATTTTTTTTTCTTGAGTATTTTCCAATTTATCAATTTTTTTAAGATTTATTTTACTTTCATCTAAGCATTCAAATGATATCAAGTCTTCAGATTTAAATTGATTTAAATATTCTTTAAATACTTTTGGATCTAGTACACAGCAAAATGCAGCACCATGCTGTCTTACTCGTATACTTATATGAGATAGCTGAGATAAATCTTGATTTAATATGATTCCTATAACATTTTTAGGTACTTCTTCAGTACCATCAGATTTTTCTATAAATAATATTTTATTATTATCACTTTTAATATTAGATTTATTAAAGGAATCAATATTATCAAAATAATAAAATTCGCCTTGAACTTTACCTTTATTTATTATATTAAAAGGAGGTAAATTCAAATAATCTCTAATTATTGTCGTTAATAAATCACAGCATTTTGAAAATTGAAAAATAATATTACTTCGAATAAAACTTTCTACAAAGATCAAAATAGCTCTTTGATCTATATTTAATTTATTTCCTAAAAAAAGTAAATTATCTATATTGAAAAGATGTTCTAAATTTGAACAAACTTCTATAGATATATTATTTCCTCTTTCTATTATAGATTTAATTTGAAGCATGGTGAATTTATTTAATTCATTTAAATTGATATTTCCGATGAAATAATCATAATCTAAAGATAAATTTTCAGATTGCTTTCTAACTATTTGAGATGATTGTAGATTTTTAAGGCATAATTGAAATAATTGCAACAATTTTTTGAAGTAATTTATTTCAAATTTATTTTCTTTTATATTTTTGGTAAGCTTATCTATATATTCACTAATTAATACAAAAACTTTATTTTCTAATTCAATATCAAGATTACTTGTAGTTTGTAATAAAGTTTTTTGAATTTCATTATCTTTATTCAATACTTCATCTTTAATTATTTTATAGCAAACATTTTCTCTAAAATTAGTAATTAATTCAATTTTTTTGATTATTTCATCTTTTTTTAAAGATTCAATAATTTCTTTCGTTTTCGATTCATTTTCTTTAGATATATCTTTAAATTTATCCAAAACTTTTTCTAATCCGCTTGAGTTAAAAAATTCTTTTAATTCTTCATAAAAAATATTAAATTGATTTTTAAATTCATCCGAATAATTCTCATTTTTTATTTTATTTATAAAATATTCACACACTAATAAATCATCAGGACTCGCATTTCGATGTAATTTATTTTGTAATTTATGTTTAATTTCTTGCTTTAAATCATGCGGGATATCACTTCGATGTGCAATATCTCTAATTCTTGTTAAGGGTACTTGAACCATAAATTGCTCATCAAATGAAGGCAAATTTCTTAAAATTGATCTCGCGACTACACTGAATGAATTATCATTGATATTTTCTGAATTAGTGAAAATTTTTTTGTATAATTTCTTAAAAATATTAAATGCATGTTGAGCACTGTGATTAGGCCTATAGTGTGTTCCATCTTCACTACATTTTATTTGACCTGAGTTCACGAAATATAAATATGCTGCTATTAATGATATTATTTGCTCGTTTGAATCGTTTGCATTTATTAATTCGCAAGTAAAAGATAATTTTTCTCGCCAAGTATTTTCTTCAGAATTTTTTTGGAATAAGATATCTATAAAATTTTTAAACTCTTCTGATACTTTTATATTAGACGATTTATAATTATTATAATTTTTTATATTAACATTTTTTATTTCATCCCTTCGAGATTGAACATATTCATCTGCGTTTTTATTTTCGTATTTATAATAATTATTATTATTATTACTACTAATTACTTTATCTTTTTGCTTTTTATTATATTTATGATTGTTTTCTAATTTTTCATTATTTTTTGAATTTTTAGAATTTGAATATCCTTTTATTTTTGATATATTTTGATTTTCATTTTGACTAAATTTTCCATCATTTATCATATATTCACCTTTCTCTAAATTTGATAAATTTAAATGACGATTTCCATTAAATGATTCCCATGATAATGAATTATTTTGGTCATTTTTTATGATGTATTTGTATTCTATATTTTTTTTCGAATTAAATGAAATTATATTTGATTCCCAGATAGGAAATTTATATTGATCTGTATTTAGTCTTAAAGCTCTATTAGTATCCCAATTTCCTATTTCACTTGAATTTCCTAATAAAAATATATTTTCTCCAAATTTTGTATTATTGCAATTTAACTGAAATTTTAATTTTAAATTTGACATTGTTTATTTAAAGAAAGTTTTAATAAAATAAATATAAAAAATAATCAAAAATTAAATTTATGTATATATTGATAATAAATATAATATAATGAAAAATTGTAAAAATGGAAAATATAAAATCAAAAAGAAAGAAAAAAATAATTTATATAAAAAAGATTTTCACATTAGTCTGACTAATAAATTCCTATTATTTATTTTAACAATTATTCATTTGATTATTAAAGCAAAAGCAGATGGCTCTATTATAATTTATGGATTTACAAATATAGTTATATATATAAAAGATGCATCATCATATATAAATTCACCAGGGTCTTGTTCTGTAATTAATGGACATAAATTAAATTGCAATCTCTCTAATGGTCCAATAACGATTTATTTCAATTCAAATTTCGATTCAAATTTCAAAAGCGCCAGTTATATGTTTAAAGATTGTTATGGTTTAACAAGTATTGATTTGTCAAATTTTGCTGCTCAAAACCTCAATGAAACTGATGGAATGTTTGAAAATTGTGTTTCTTTAAAAAGTATAAATTTTGGCTCATTTCCAAGTGCTCAAATTATAAATATGAGTCGTATGTTTTACAATTGCTCTTCATTAGAAGCATTAAATTTAAATACTTTCAACACTAGTTTAGTTAAGGATATGAGTTATATGTTTACAAATTGTAGTTCAATTAAAACTCTGGTTCTTTCTAAATTTGATACTAAAAATGTTATATATATGAATAATATGTTTGAATTATGCAAAAACTTAACCAATTTAACTCAAAAATTTGTAACTTCTTCTGTTAAAAATATGGAATATATGTTTAGTAATTGCAAAAGCTTAGAAAGTTTGGACATATCCAAATTTGATACTTCATTAGTAACAAGTATGAATAGTATGTTCAGAGATTGTTCTAAATTAAATAGTATAACATTTCCAAATACTGCGACATCTTTTTTAGTTAATATGGCTTCAATGTTTCAATCTTGTTCTTCATTAGTCTCAATAGAGCTACCAAATTTTGATACATCTAGTGTTATATTTATGAGTGATCTTTTTCATGATTGTACTTCTCTTACTACATTAGAAATATCTAATTTTAATACAGAAAATGTTATAAAAATGGAAGCAATGTTTCAAAATTGTAAAAGCTTAAAAACAATAGATTTAACTAATTTTTATACGCCAGCAGTAAGGCAAATATATAATCTTTTTTATGGATGTACATCAGTAACTGAAATAAAGATTAGTAATTTTGATACTTTTCAAGTCACAAATTTCGCTAATTTATTTTATAATTGTCATTCATTAATAACAATATCATTAACAAATTTTGTGACTAATATGGTCAGTGATATGAGTTATATGTTTTATAACTGTTCAAGTATAGCATCTTTAGATCTTCGTCAGTTTAATACAGAAAGAGTAATCAAAATGAATTCGATGTTTCAAAGCTGCTCATCTTTGATTTCTTTAGATATAAATAATTTTAATGATGGACAAGTTATTGATATGAGTAATATGTTTAATGGATGTATAAAATTAGCAAGTCTTTTATTTAATAATTTCCAAACACCTAATGTTAAATATATGAATTCAATGTTTTCAAAATGTGAATCTTTAACTGAATTAGATTTGAGTAACTTTATTACAACAAATGTTATTAATATGAATTCTATGTTTTATGGATGTATATCAGTAACTTCAATAAATTTATCGAAATATAATACTTCAAATGTTATAGATATGGGATATATGTTTTATAATTGCTTACTATTAACTTCCATTGATTTATCATGCTTTCAAACTGAAAAAGTTGAAAATATGGATGCAATTTTTTACAATTGTAAATCTTTAAAAACTTTATCTTTAGATACATTTAGTACATCCAATGTTATAACTATGAAATCAATGTTTCAAGGATGTTCTTTTCTTGAATTATTAGATTTATCAAATTTTGAAACAAATAAAGTATCATACATGGATGGCCTTTTTTATGATTGTAATTCTTTAATAAGATTAGATTTAACAAATTTTGATGTTTCTAATGTTAAATCAATGGGATATATGTTTTATGGATGCAAATCATTAACTTCTTTAAATTTTTTTGATTTTAAGAAGTTATCTGTGACTAATACTTCATATATGTTTGCTGGATGTTCTTCTTTGAGTTCTATGGATTTAACTCATTTTGATTCTAAGAATGTTTTATTTATGGATTATATGTTTTCTGGATGTACATATCTTAACAATTTAATATTAACTAAATTTAATACTGAAAAAGTAAAGACAATGGATTATATGTTTGCTGGATGTGCATCTTTAACTTCTTTAAATATATTAGATTTCAATACTCCAAATTTGCAATCAATAAAAGGAATGTTTTATGGTTGTTCTTCTTTAAAAACAATGGATTTATCTAATCTTAATTTTTCATCAGTGGTAAATATGGCTTATATGTTTTATAAAGCATCATTACTTTTATCTTTACATTTTTCTTCTAATAGAACATTATTAGATACAAAATCAGTCGAAAATATGAAATATATGTTTGCTTATTGCTCTAAATTGGAAAATGTAGATTTATCATTTTTTGATACATCGAAAGTGGTAGATATGAGTTATATGTTTCATGAATGCCTCAATTTAACCTCAGTTAATTTATCAAGCTTTACAACACCAAAAGTTGTAACTATGGAAAATATGTTTTATAAATGTAGTAACATGACCTACGTTAATATAAAAAATGTTGATGATACTAATATAAATGTGAATAATATTCTAGAAAAAACACCTTGGAATATGGTATTTTGTATTAATGAAAATTCAAATAAAATAAAAAAAATAAAGAGTATAATAGATAGTAAAAAAAATTGCGTAATTATAGATTGCGAAGATGATTATAATGAACGTAGATTGAAATTAATTAGAGAAGATAGTTTTTTTGTTGATGATCAGACTATTTTAGATCCAAATTCTATTTATTGCCATTCAGATTGTCAACTTAAAAAAAGATTCGAATATTTATATATCTGTTATAAAGATAATTGCCCTAATGGTTCATATCATGATGAAAATGATATATATAATGATTATTCCTGTCTATCAATTTTAAAAAAGCCTGATCCTTGTACAATTCAAAAAATGTTTTTAGGTCTATGTACTTCCGAAAAATTATTTAAAATAATGAATTATAATGATAGTGAATCAGAAAGAGCCGAATTTATTGATAAATTGGTAGATGAAATAGGAATTAATTTTACAGTTGCTCCAACTGTATTAAAAAATGGTGTTTTAGCTACAACTCTTTTTAATGAAACATTTCATTTTACTTCTTTATCTTATAAAATTTTTGCAACAAATTTGACATTTATAGATATTCAAGACTGTGAAAATTTTGTAAAAAAAGAGAGTGAAATTGATGAAAATGAAGAATTAATTTTATTGCAAATGGAATATCTAGATGAAAATTATAAAATACCGATAATAGAATATAAACTATTTAGACTTAATGGGAAACAATTGAATATTAGTAAATGTGGCGATATGAAATTTATATATTATATACCTATTAATATTAATGAAACAGATGAATATAAATATAACCCTGAAAGTGCATATAATAATGAAATATGCTTTCAATATACCGCCGAAAATAATACTGATAAAATTTTATATGAAAGAAGAAGGGAATTTAATGAATATAATATTTCTTTATGTGAAAATAATTGTAAATTTCTTGGTTATAACAATAAAAGAGTAGAATGTGAATGCCCAGTTGAAGATAAATTTAATAGATATTATAATTATACATTATCAGAAAAGGATAATTTAATATTTAGATTTCCAAACAATAAAATGCAATCATTTAATTTCGGAGTAATAAAATGCTTTAAAATGGTTTTCACATCAGAAGGGTTTTATGACAATTATTCCAGTATTGCTTTCATAGCAATAATAGCCTCAGATATTGCAGGAGCAATCTTTTTTTGTTTTAAAGGATATAAAACCCTTTTTGCTCAAATTAAAGCATTAAATGCTTTGAAATCAAATATGAATAATAACAAAAAAAAGAATAAAATTAATAATATAATGACTGTAGGTAATAATCCCCCTCCCAAACCGAAATTAAATAATAAATCTTCCAATCAAGGAAAGCAAGTGGTCAATGACAATTCGAAAATAAGTCCAAAAGTTGAAGCTCCTGGTTCTTTAATTGATTCAAAAAATAAGATTAATCAAGGACTTGATGCAAATATTGATAAGTTAAATGAGATTGAAGAAACTTTTTATGGAGTTAAAGACATGGAACTCAATATGCTTCCATATTTAGAAGCTCAGAAAAAGGATAAAAGAGGTTTTTTTAGTATATATCTATCATTCTTAAAAACAAGACAACTTATAATATCAATTTTTATATTTGATTATAATTCTTTAATAATTAAAGTTGGAATTTTTATTTTTTGTTTAGGTGTAAGTTTAGGAATAAGCACTATTTTTTTTACTGATGAAATAATCCAAAAGATATATTTAGCAAAGGGTGAATATAATATTCCTACTCATATAACTAATCATATTACTCTTATAATAATTTCAATGGTTATAGTGTCCATCATAAAATCAATTATTTCTTTAATAATTTATACTGATACTATAATTGTTGAGATAAAACAAAATTTAGATATAGATAGAGATAATAAAGTAAATCAAATTTTAATAAAAGTTACATCAAGATGCACTTTATTTTTTATTATAAGCTTTTTTATTTTTGTCATATTCTGGGTTTATGTTGCGAGCTTTTGCGCTGTTTTTAAAAATACGCAAATATATTTACTTATAAATGCTGGAATTAGTTTTGGAGGAGTTAATATTCTACCTTTTTTTTATTATTTTATTCCTGCTTTATTCAGAAAGGTTGCTTTAAATGGACAAAATAGTGCATTTTTATATCGATTTTCTCAATTTTTTGAATTAATTTAGATAAATTTTATCAAATTATATATTTATTTATTTATTTTTATTAAATAATAACTTTTATTAAACAAAATTTTCTAATATATGGGGATTGGGGATTGGGGATTGGGGATTGGGGATTGG
>JAJJLE010000064.1:0-12920 GCA_023897235.1 Entodinium longinucleatum | reverse complement strand
AATCCCCAATCCCCAATCCCCAATCCCCAATCCCCAATCCCCATCCCCATAGTCAAGTTATTAACTTAAAATAGTTACTATATTAAAAATTAGATAGATTTATTTATAGAATAGATAAATAAATTTTTATAAAAATGTCTAATGAACCAAAAGAAGAAGAAATTAAACAAAATGAAGAAATTAATTTATTAAATACATTAAAAGATGAAGAATATTTAAAAAAATTAACTGAAAATTCTCATCTCGACAAAGATTTAATTCTTCTTGATTCAAATTTATCATCAAATAAAGATATAAACAGTGCTTTATCTAATGAATGGAACACAGCTAAATTCCCCAATTTTGTTGCTGATTTAACAGCTCAAAGTAAAAGTAGTTTCCCTATAGATAATTTTTTGAATAATCAATCAGAAGATAACATATTTTATCAGCATCCTAATCTTCTAAATCAAGAAGAAAATGACTTAGTCATATTAAACAGTTTTCGTGATTTGGAAGTTGATTTAATGAATAAATGGTTTGAAAATTCTGAATTTCTTCAATATTATCAATCTTTATTTCATCAAGAATTGTTTCTAAATCAGGAAAGAAAACTAGAATGCATTGATAAACTTAAAGAAAAAATAAAAAATAATCTTGAAAAAGAAATAAAGTTGATTTCTAGTAATCAAAGTTTTAAATTCAATTTAATACTTCTTAAGTTCTCTTTAAAAGAACTCTCAAATGTTAGCTTGGATAATATTGATGACTTATCTATGAATATAAGTAATTTTGAAAATTATTCAAAATTTTTGGATGAACATTTTGAAATTTCTTTCCTGTTAACCAAAGAAATAAATGACTTATTAAAAAAAATAAATAATTTGATTGATAATTTATTAGAATCAAATGCTGAAAATAAACAAAACAATTTAGGAAAACTTTTAATTTATGAATATGATATAGTATATGGATTAAAATCATTATATGGTTTTTTACATTTTATTAAAAAAATAAAATCTATAGAAAAGAAAGGAATGTTAAGTGATGATATAAGGAATTTATTAATAAATAAAATAAAAGCTCCTCATTTATCAAATTTAATAAAAGAAAAAATAGAAAAAGTTCAAAATAAAAATGAATATAAATCTTATATAAAATTAAGTAATGAAGAATTTAATTTCAATAATTCTAATTTGGTATATGTCAATCAAGATATATTTTATTTATTGAATGAAAATAATACATTATATAAAATATACAAAACGGTTGATAATAAAAATAGATTTAATATAATAGAAACAAATAAAAACTTTTTAAACAATAACCAAATATCTTTATTTTCAATAGGAAAAGAATATTTGTTTGGATTTGATTCAAATGAATTTGGGAAAGGAGAAAATGTTATTAAATTATTAAAAAAAGAACATAGTGTCTCGACTGTTAAAAACACTATAAAAATGGATGATTTAAGTCAAAAAATTTTAACCATGAGTATAACAAATTCCAAAGAAATAATTAATGATGCATACTTAAATTTATTTGATTTTAATCAAACTGAAAAAGAAAATTTCCTTAATATATATTTGCCCAATAATGAAATTAAAGATTTCACTATACCTATTATTCAAAATAATTCTAGCTTATTTATTCTTCACCCTATTTATAAAAAGATATCAACCAAAGCTCCTAACAACCAAAAAGAAATTAATAATTATTTCTTTTCTCAAAAATATATTTATGCAATTGATGAATTTGAAATCTTTTTGAGTCAGGAAAAAATTAAAGAAGACGATGAAAATATTTTATATATCAATCATAAAAATAGTTTTATTATAAAAACTCCACTAGATAATTTTAATGCCTTTGATGAGGAAGAAAAAAAAAAGATAAAAGAAAAATTTGACATAGACCAAATTTTAACTAATATTAAAAATAAAAATAAACTAGTTATAATAAATAAGTATTTATGCTTCACAGATTCTTGCCAAAAATTTTTAAACATTAAAAATGGAAAGATTTGTATTTTTGAAAAAGAAAATAAAGAAAACGAATTAATAAAAGATATTTCTGAGATAAGCTCAGATGGTACAATCATTGCTAGTTACCAAAATTCAATTTTTGTCTTTGAATTAATTAAATCAACTATCAATAATATACAAGAACTTATTGAAAATGAATATAAAGTTAATAATATATATTACAAAAATAATATATTTTGGAGATACAGAAATAAAATAGTCCGAATTCAAAAAATAATTAATAGAATGATTGATAAATCAAAAGCATTAAATATCAATGATAAAGATGATATCATTAAAGAAATATTCCAAGTGTTTGAAGATAATGATGAATATCTAAATAAAGAAAAAAACGAGATTAAAGAAGAAAATGAATTAAAAGAAAATATTTCTAATTATATATTAAGTAATTTATTTTTTATTACTAATGAATTAAGTAATACAGATGAAATTAAGAATAATCTTATGAAATTAAAAGAAGATGAAGATGAAGATAAAGATAAAGAAGAAAAAGACAATATTTTGAAAATAACAAAATATCTTAAAAGGCCCTTTGTAATTAATATCGATTTTCCAACTATTAAAATAATAGAAGAACTTATTTCAGTTAATTTAGATAATAATAAAGATTCAAATGAAGAAGAAATCTTTATTTTTTGCTTATTATTTATTTTAGATAATCATTTATCACATTTATCCGCATTGCACATCAATAGTAAATTCCTCTTTGGAAATTTGAAAAATATTGATTATTTAATAAATTTATTAACTAAAATATACGAAAAAAATAAAGAATATAAAAATCTATGTTTATCACTAATAATAAAAATCTTAGCAATTACTGAAGATTATCCAAAAGAAAAGCTTAGTTTATTATTTATAGAAATATTATATCCAGTAGATTTCATGAATAATCCAGAAAAATTAGATTTATATTATCACTTTTTCAAATATTCAAATTATTCAAAGCAAAATATGAAAACAATAATTTCGAATGAAAATTCTTATCAGTTTATTCTTGATATTATTGATTCTTTATTAAAAAATGAAAAGCAACTTAATATTTCTTATATATCTGAATTCTTCAATGAATTCATTTTATTCTACAACAATTTAATATCATATATTATAGTCCACATGAATGAAGTCAAATTACCAACTTTTGTTAATACCATTTTATCTTTATTAATAAATAATTTTTCAGAAGAAAAAATAAATTCACCTAAAATTCTTCAACCTTTATTATATAATTTAACAATCCAATGTTTGAATAATCATAAATTATTATCAAAAGATTTTTATTTAAAAAATTGGTCTTATATATACGATCTTTTATATGAATTACAAAAAATAAGAAGCTCAGATTTTTCTAAAAAAGATTGTATTTCAGATGTATTTAATAAAAAAGATTTTATTTTGGATTCTTTTAATTTTACCTCTGAATTTCCAAGTAATAAATATAAAGAATATTATTTTGGGAAAGACGTGAAAGATAATGAGGATAATAATAGCAAAAAAAATGAAAATGAAATTAATACAAGTTCAAAAAATAATTCGAATTCTCTCTATATAAGTTTATTCATTATACTTAAAACAGAAATTCAATATTCTAAAAATTCTGCATCCAATAGTATCATAGAAATAATAAATATTAACAAAGATAATGAAGTCATTTATTCAATCGATAATATAATGAGCATCAATAAGGTAGAAATTATAAATAAAGAAATTAAAGGTATTGATTTATTAAACAATAGTATTAAAATAAGATTATATCCTCAATCACAAAATTATTTAATTAAAATGAGAATATCTAATTACAAATTTTATAATGAATATTTGGATGTTTTGATAAATCCATTGACGGAGCTCATGAATAAAATATTAAATAAATTCTCATTTTATTATACAAATGAAGAAAACGAAATATTTAATTTATTCCATACTCGTCTTTTCAGCAATGGATTTTCTAATAATAGTTTATTAACTAAAAAAGAAACAAAAGATGAAGAAAAGATATTAATATATTTAAAAGAAAATAAAAATAAAGAATTTGTCGAAATTTTAGATAATAAAGAAAAAAAGGTAAAGCAAAAAGAAGAAGATGAAAATAAAGAAGATGAGAAAACTATCACTAAATATAATAATAAAAGTTGTTCAACTTATTTAGAAAATGAAAATATTCTTAAATGCATTAATATATTTAAAGATAAACAAAAAATATTTCTTAAAGGAGAATTGCCTGACAAAATTGTAAATATATCATTTTTAATAATATTAAAGCATGAAAATCTTTTAAAAGATTTTGTGGAATATTCAGAAAAAATAGTTAAAAATAATTCTGCTGTTTCACCAGAAGATATTTATTATCTTATTTTTAATAAATGCAATGATTTAAGAATGACTTATAAGGAAATAAAGGATGAAATTATGAACAAAGAAAAAGAAAATGAATTAGATAATATATTTAATGAAATTTTTAATAGATTATTCTTCTTATTTAATTTAAATAGTGAAAAAATAAGCAAAAAAGGAAAAGAAAATAATAAAGATGAGATAATTAGCATATATGTAAAAGAACACGTAAATAATATTTCTCAAGTAATAAAAAATGGTCAATTTACTCTTAGTAAAATATTTGATGCTTTTGGATTATTGCAATCACAAGCAAACTTCAGAGAAATTTCATTAATTATTCTTAATAATATTATCAAAAAATTTGATGATATTCAATGTGTAGAAAATATATTAGAAAATTATTATAAAAATTTCTGTTTTTCTAATAATATTGATAATCTTAAATTCCCTAATATATATGAATCATTGAACACTGTTAGTGAAAATTTAGTTTTAGGTATCACCAATAATTTCAACTTTGTTATAAATTCTATATTAGATAAACTTGTTAATTTAAATGAGAAAGAAAAAGCTTCATATAGCTATTTTGATTTAACTATTTATTTAAATTTCCTTTTATGGAAAATAAAAAGAAGAAATTATCCAACAACGATTAAAATATTTGAATTTATAAATAAAAGTAATAATCCTTTAATAGAAGAAGCAAAAAAATACTTTTTTTCAAACCCAAAAGGAAAAGATAAAAAATCAAGTTTATCTAATTATTTAAAAGAATGCAGAGTAATGGATGAATATTCCACTTCTAAAATATTATGTGATATATTTACTTATTATTATCAAGAATCAATAATAATAGAACTAGAAAAAAAAATTGGATTTAAAAGTAGTTTAGCTGCATTTAATTTAATGAAAAACAATTCAGTGCTATTAAAAGACACTTATAATGATATAATTAAACAAATATTATCAATTTTTAATTCACAATTTAAAATACTTTTAGATTTTTTCAATGATAATGAAAAATTAGACCATGAAAATCAAGAATATATTAATCAAAAATTAGCTTTGAATTCAAAATTAACAAATGTTTTGAATGAATTCATAAAATTAGCTATAACAAATTTAGATATTATTTTCCAGGAAAATGAATTATGGAAAGCTTTATATAAATTACTTCTTTATTCTAATTATCAAAATACTTGTTTAATTTTTAATTTATTAAAGATATTCACAACTGCTTCTTTTGATTTTTTTAATGATATATTTGAAGTTGAATTTAAAGATCAATACACGAATGAAAAATATTACAACTTTTTATTCGAAATAATGAAAAATAATAAATATAAATCTCTTTTTTGTGATTATTTGAATTATATTTATATCAATGTTGATAAAGACCCAAACTTTTTAAAATATATCGAAAAAAAAATAAAAGAAGAAAATCAGATTTTTTTGCTCGAAATGTTCGGATATAAATTGCAATATTTAAGTCATTTATGCCAAGTAAGAGTTAATACTAATTTAAATCTCGAAAATAAACAATTGACTTATAAGCCAGATGAAAACGAGATAAAGCATTTGATAAAAAATGGATATTATTTTGATAATTTCAAAGAAAATTCAATAAGTAATATTATCACTGAAAAAAAGGAAAAAGAAGTTGAAGAAATTCTAAGAGATATTGAAGGAGCTGATGAAGAATCTTATTATGATTCTGATGATGACGAAAATTCATTAGTAGAAGAAGGAAGAAGTTCTCAAGATTCTGGTAGTAGTAGGAGCGGAGATGTTGCACAAGAAGATCATTTTGAAGAAAGAAATGTAGAAGAATTACTTAGAAAACAAGAAATCACAAGAGATATCAAAATATTGAGCAAAAAAATATATGGAAAAAATCCTAATTTCTTTAATGCTAATGAAAATGAAATAATTATAGAAGAAAATTATTTAGATATAAAAAATCCTAAATATAATTTAAATGAAAGCTTAATAGAATGTATTATTAATTATTTAGAAAAAAATCTTATAATTGAAAATAAATTTAGTCCGAAATTATTAATAGAATATATCTCTATAATAAAATGTTTAATTGCAAATTCAAACAATCAAAAAGTAAAATCTTTTATTTCGAAAAATATATCAATTTTGAATCAAATAACTAATATTTTAATAAATCCGAGACAAAATGTCAATTTATATTCATCAGAAATATTCTTACAAAAAAATAAGATTGAATTAGCATTAGGAGGCCTTCTTCAGTTATTGCCAAATTTAAATCAAGAATATAAATTATTAATAAAAGAGGAAGGAGATGAAGATTTTTCCACAAATAAAAATGAAAAAATATTAAAAAAAATTTATTCTACATATATATCAAACGATTTTGATATTATTTCTTTGTATATAGAACCAACTAAAAAATTAGTAATCCCAATAATAAATAGATGCGATTTAAGCGAACTTGATTTTACCACCAGTGATGGTTTTAGCTTTAGAAAAATAGAAGTAGAGATTCTTAATAAAAAAGTTTATAAATCATTGTTGGATAAATATAAAGTGAATGGAAGATTAAAAGAAGGAACTAAATATCCAGAAGTAAATGATAAAATGATTATAATTACCGAAGATTTATTAAAAGAAATAGGAATTTCTGAGGAAGATTATTTTGAAAATCCAAAAAATATAAGAAAAATAAGAGAAAATAAAAGTCAAACTCTTGCAGATGAAAACGACGATAGTTTTCCAGATACCTTAAAAGATAGAAAAGAATTAGATAAAAGTGAAAGTGCTTCTAATTATTCTATTGATGATGAAAATGATAAAGAAGAAAAGCCAGAAGATGAAGAGAAGAATAAAGATGAAAAAGAAGAAAAGCCTGAAGAAGGAGAAAAAAATAAAGAAGAAAAACCTGAAGATGAAGAAAAGAATAAAGAAGAAAAGGAGGAAAAAGAAGAAAAAGAAGAAAATAAAAAAGAGGATAAAAATGAAGATAAAGAAAAACAAGAAAATGAAGGAAAAAAGAGAGAAGATAAATTAAAGAATTTATATGCAAAAAAAGAACCTGAAATATTTAAAAATGAAAAATGGAATGAATTTTATGACATTTTGGATTATAAATATCAATTAGGTAATTGCATATTTTTAGTTGATAGTCATTTATTCCATAGATTTCCTAAAAGATTTATTTGTTATGGAATGGATTGCTCTGAAATTACAACAAATGAATTAGATGAAGAAAAATTAGAATCAAAAATAGTTGAATTAACAAAAACTGTGAATTATACAATTCCTGATTATATAATATCAAATATCCTTAATGATGATAAAAATGAACAAAATATTGAAAGTGAAAAAGAAGAAGAGAATGAAGGTGAAGATATGGTTGAAAATGATATTGAAAACGAAGATAAAATTGAAGAAAATAATGAAAATGAAATAAAAAAGGAAGAAAAAGATGAAAAAGAAAATATGGATAACTTAATGAATATGAATAATAATTTATATGAAGAAATATGCAATAAATTTTCAATCAAAATAAGTGAAAAAAATGAAAAAATAATAGATAGAAATTTGGAAATTCCAAAATGTTTTGCTGATTTATATAATGTCTCTATTAAATTATTTGATTTTGCAGCTAAATTTAAATCATTTAATAAAAAAGATTCAAATGGATTATTGAGTTATGAAGAATATAAAATTGTTAAATATTTTGGAGTTTATTTGCTGAAGTATTATATAACTTTATTATTAATAAAAGACGAAGAATTTGAGAATTTAGAACTTAATGATTTTAAATTCATGTTTTATATAACACTATATTATAATAATTACTTTGGTTTATCAGAAGAGCATAATATTATTAAGATTTATTTTAAGAAATACTTAGATTATAATTTAAAGAATGATAAAAATAAAAATAAAATAGAAATTAATGATTTTATTAGTCAAATATTCAATAATAATATAGAAATATTCAATTTAGAAACATTTTCAGAAAGCATTTCTACATTTAATGAAATGATACAAGAAGAATTTTTATTATTCTTATTGGAATATTTAATTAATAATTTTGTTGGAGGAGAAAACAAAAAAGAAAAACACTCAAATGATGAAAATATGGAATATATTATATTGAATGGCTTATTCAATAAATTAAGAAAATATTATAATGGAAATAATCTCGAAAAATGCTTAATAATATATAGAATTATTTATGATTCAATGAAAATAATATCAAATAAAATATCTCCATCTGACCAAAAAAATCTTTTATTGAATTTCTTTAGAGAACAAAAAATTATTAAATTTTTATTAGGAGTAACAGATAATTCAAAAAAGAAAATGCAAAGAACTGATTTTTCAATATATACAATTGAATTTTTACTCAATATTTTAAATATATTCTTAGATAAAAATATTACTTTAACTAAAAAGGAAATAGTATCAATTGAAAATATTGAAGATTTAATTAATTTATGCAATGATTATGAAATAATTAATGAAAAGTTAAATTCTAAATATATCATTAAGAAATTAATAGCTGAAGACGAAGAATGGTGTAAAATGATTACATTAAAAAAAAATTTACCAAATTTATCAATACCAAAAGTTATTAATCAAAGTAGTTATGGAATTCAATTTGTAGAAGGAAAAGCTGATTATTATAAATTAAAAATGAATGATGAAGGAACTCAAATTAATCAAAATGAAAAATATATAACTTCATTTTCAGAGGTAAATAAAACTGATATAAAAGAAACCAAAACAAAAGAAGAAGAAAAAGAAAAGAAAAAGCAAAAAAAGAATATAAAAGATAAAGATAAAATTCATCTAACTTTGCTTAACGAAGGAAATAGCTTTAATACCACTCAAAATGAAATAATAATAATGCATGAACCTCAAGATAGTATTAAAAATATTGTTGTAGGAGATGTAAAAAGGATGGATGATGAATTGAAAAATCAAATAGCTGAAATAAAATATATATTTAATTTTAATGATAGAGGAGCAGTTTTAATTGACAAAAATAATAAATTTTATTCTGCTGGTGAATGGTTTAATAATGGAAATGATGATTGTGAAGATTTCGAATTAGAGAGCAGGCCAGAATTAGATAAAATAAACAGTGAAGATAAAATTGTTTATGTTGGATACGATGTTATATTAACAAAAACATCGCTATATTTCTTCTATGATAATATTCCAAGAAATTTACCTTCTTTAGAGACTTTATTCGATGGAAAAATTGCTAAATTTATTTTACCAGAGCTCAAAAATGGAGAAATATTTATTAAAGCACATTATAAAGATAGCGTTGTTTTATTAACTAACAAAAAAAATTTGTATTTTTATTCACTTGGAAGCAGAGATTATCGATTCTATAGTGAATCAGATAATGTAGAGAAATATGTTTTGACTAAAATGAAAACTCCTGAAACTTTGGAATGTATTGATTTTGAAATAAATTATTATGCTTTAATTTATTTGGGTTATGATACAAAAAAAAAGACGAATCTAGTTTACGGAAATATGAATTTAGATCGTTTCCATATTTTTACTAAAAGAGCAGAAAGAAATTTACCAAAAGATGTTTTCATGAAAGAAATTACATATCTATCTGATAAGAATATAACTAATATTTATTTGAATGAAGATAATAAGTTTATTGCCTTTAGTAAAGTCGAAGGAAAAATATATTATTTAGATGAAGATCAGCATGGAGTGAGACATTTAAAATATTTTTTGAATTTAAATATTCGTGTTTCAGATATAATTCAAAGAGGCAGTGCTTTCTTTTTCATTGTAAACGATAATTCAAATATGGAAAGAGATAAAAAAGAAAATACTAAACTGATTCTTTCAGATGATAATATCAACAATAATAAATCTGAATCAAATAAAGATATAAATAATGATGATTATATATACTTTTATAGATGCCAAGAAATAAATGAGCTTGGAAATAAAGTATTTTACTCGGGTAATATTGATATTTGCAAATTAGTTGGAGAAAAAGATAGCATAGATAGAATAAAATTAAAGAAGCCGAAAATGATAAATTTAAATGAAGATTATATTAAACATAAATTTTTAAAGAAAAAAACTGATTTAACTTTAAGAGCAAAGAATGTATTTTTTAATGGCAGATATTTGTTTTTGAATTTTGATTATTATCAATCATTTATTAATCCTAAAAAGATTGTGGAAGAAAGCAATTATGTTTTGAAAAATGAAAAACTGAAATTTAATGTTATATTCAGAGAAAGCAAAGAAAAAGTATATTCAATAAATTTAATATCTAAATATGATAAATCAGTAAAAGATGATGAATTTGAACAATATTTATTCCAGATTGATAATTTAGATATTTCTTCACTTTCTGAAAATGAAAAAGAAAAATATAATAAAATAATAGAAGAAAATTTGAAAACCGAGCAAAATAAATTTGTTTATATATTCGATTTAGATGAAAATGAAATCAATATAGAGCAAATTGACAATAAGTTTTTAATGAATATTCAAATTTTAAAAGAAGAAATCTTTGAATTCATAGAAGATTTTCCTCAAATAAAGAAAATAATTTTTGATTTACCAAAAAAATTAAAAATACAAGAAGAAGATGACAATTATTTATCAGATAATATATGCAAAGTAAAAGAATTATATAAGCAAAGATTAATCATTGAAAATGATTCAAACTTCAAAAGATTTTATGTCGAAAAAATTAATAGTAATATAATAGATATAAAAATGGAAATTTCTAATGAAAAAATAGAGGAATATTTCCCTCAAGAATATAAAAAAATAAGACAAAAAGTAATAAATTTATTATCTTCGATTAATGTTGATTATTTAATAGAATTTCAAAAAATATATTCAGTGTATCTTAAAGAAATGGGAGAAATTAAAGATAAAATCAGGAAAAAAAAATTAGTAGAAAAAAATGAACCTGAAGAAGAATTAAAGGAAAAGTCTCTAAAAGAATTTATGAAAGAAAAATATCAATACTATGATAGATTTATTAAATTCGCAGAACAACCCGAAATAATTGAAACAGTTAGTAATTTGGTATATGAAATATCTAAATCAGCAGAAAATTTATTGAGTCATAGTGCTATTTTGTATAATACTTCTTTGACTAAAATATTATTTAATAATATTAATTTCTTATCGGAATATAGTAGACTTAAGAACTTTTCTGATAATCTATTGCTATTAAAAAATTCGAAATTCATGAAGGAAATAAAAATAAACAGACTGCTAAATTTAAAGATGTGCAATATGAATTTAATAGATAAAGATTTAGAATGGTCATTCATTGCTCAATTATATAAATCACCTCTTGGAAAAGAAGACGGTTCATCATTCTTCAAAGGCAGAGCTAAAAATTTATTCCAAGTTAATTTAGAAGGAGAGCATGCCTCTGATATGGGAGGGCCAGGAAGAGAAATATTTACTTCTTGCATTGAGCAATTAACTTCAAGTAATGTAGATTTATTTATTCCTTCTCCGAATAATAAATCTCAAACAGGCTTAGATAGAGATAAATATATTTTCAATCCTTTAGGAGCCAAAAATGAAAAATATTTGGAAATATATAAATTCGTTGGAAAATTATTAGGATATATTATATCCTCTGAGACCTTTGTTTCTATAAATTTATCTCCAATAGTTTATAAGCAGATATTAGGTATGGAATTAGACCCTACTGATATAGAATTAATAGACGTTCAAAGTTATAAGTCGATTGTAAAAGTATTATCTTCTAATAATATGGAAAATAAAAAAGCTTTATTTGGCTCACTTAATTTCACTTGTCAATTACCTGGAGGGGAAATTGTTGAACTTAAAGAAAATGGAAAAGATATATCTGTTGATGAAAATAATTATAAAGAATATTTAGATTTATACCTGAAAGCGATGACTCATCAAGGATATCTTCAAGCTAAAGCTGTTTCAGAAGGATTATTTGAAGTTATTCCTGAATATATGTTAAAGTTTTTAACTCCTTCTGATTTAGAAAAGAAAATATGTGGCGGACAAGAATTTGATTTAGAATTATTAAAAAGTATGACAAAATATGATGGCTATAGTCCTAATGATACAACTATAAAATATTTTTGGCAATTTTTAGAAGAATGCTCATTAGAAGATAAATTTAACTACATTAAATTTGTTTGGGGAAGATCAAGACTGCCAAAAGATACTAAAGGATTTGGAAGTAATGCTCATAAAATTACTTCTACATATGGAGGTGGCAAAGATTATTTACCAATTTCTCATACGTGCTTCTTTGAATTAGAATTGCCACCATATGATAATTATGCTTTACTTAAAAGTAAAATGTTATATGCTATAAGAAATTCAGTCATAATATCAGACAATGATAGCTTAATTGATATTGGCTTTTAAATAGGAAAAGTCTTAATTAATATATTAAATAAATTTAATTTAAATTAATTAAAATAAAATCTTGAGTCTTTTAAATAATATATTCATTATAAATAAATGGGGATTGGGGATTGGGGATTGGGGATTGGGGATTGGGGATTGGGGATTGGG
>JAJJLE010000063.1:0-12923 GCA_023897235.1 Entodinium longinucleatum | reverse complement strand
AATCCCCAATCCCCAATCCCCAATCCCCAATCCCCAATCCCCAATCCCCATCCCCATGTATATATAATAAATCTAATATATTTAAAATAAATATTAAACAACATAGTTTAAAAATATATATAATAAAAATTAAATTTAAAAATAAATTATGAAACAATCAGTATTTAATAAAATAAAAAAATAATTATTTAATATTAACAAAGCTCATATATTTATAAATAATCACATATTCATATTAAGATTATATTATACTAATTCATTCAAATAAAAAACTAAACAAAGTAATTATTCAATATTTAATAAAATTTTAATTTCTCCTTTATCATTACCTACGATGATAATAGAATCTAAAATAATTTTATTAGTAATACTTAAAATTTTCTTATAATAATTCACATAATGTTTTTCTTCAACAATTTGGGCTAAATTAATAACATCATTAGAACTAGATATTTTAAAATATTGATAATTATAGTTTTTAATACTATCATTTTCTTTATTAAATATATTATATAAATAACAATAACCATTTTCTCCCCCAACTATAATAATATCATTGCATAAATCAAGCCCTGTTTTAATTATATTTTTTTCATTCTGATGGCCTTTATATTTTTGTGTTATTTCTCCATCTTTTATATTTACTAATCTTATTCTTGAATCCATGGATGATATTACACATAATAAATTATTATAAAAGTTTATATCTATAATAGGCTTTCCAAAAGTATTTTTGCATTCAAATTTATTTTCGAACTTAATATCAGGAAAAATTAGATAAATTAAAACTGAGCCTTTCATAGTACCAACAGCAACTTTATTCCCATCATTAAAAAAATTAAAAATAGTTATATCTTCTTTAATATAAAACTGCTTAGGGGTATTGATGTTATTATTTTTATCTTGTTGTTGCTTTGGAAGGCCTAAAAGAGTTTTACTAATAGACCATAATCGAATAATATTATCTTTACATCCCGTTCCAAATATATTATTATAGGTGTTATTTAATGATAAGCAGGTTATTATTTGCCTGTGATAAAATTTCCTTGTAATGAAATCATTTCTTTTTGATAAATTCCATAAAATGACTAATTCTAACGAGGATGAAAGTAAAAATTTATTTGTATTGTATGATATAAGCCAATATAAATCAAGGATTTCATTTGGATGTCCAGATAATATTTTATATGGGGTTTCATTTATAAAATTTAAATATTCGTTTAAATTTTTGATGCAATAATTAGATCTGAATTTTTGATATAAATAATTTATTATTTCATAAACTTTAATTTTTCCACTTTTAAACCCCAGTGCTAAAAAATTTCCATCTGAATTTATTTTTAATGATGTTATAGCACTATTTTCCGCTTCGAAATTTTGCAATTCATATAACGTTTTTATATGCAGATTTTTTTCATTTTTAATATTTTTACTTTTTACTAATAATTTAGTAAATTTATTATCGAAATAGTCTTTATCTAATTCGTCTTTTTCGAATCCTTCAAATTTAATATTATTTATTTGACTTGTTATTACTATATTTTCTTTTTTATTTATTTTTTTCTCTTTTTTATTTTTGCTTTTGTTTTTGTTTTTGTTCGTTTTTTGCAAAGAGCTTAAATTCTTGATATTATTATTAGTATTATTCATTGAATTAAAAAAATAAAAATTATTATTTAATGAATGAAATTTATTTTCTGTGTTATTTAAATTTTTTAAATTATTTAAATGTTGTGTTGAATTATCTTCTTGTAAATAATTATATAAGGAATTATTTTTAAAATTTTTTAAATCTTTGGAATTTCTTGGTTTTTGTTTTTTATTATTAACATTAGATAATTGACTATTTTTATCTGAATTTGAAATTCCGAAAATTTTATTCAATTCTATATCAGTATTTTCTTCCATAAAATTTTTATTATTTGAGTTACTATTAATTGAAGATATATCAAAATTTTTCATATTATATTCTTTACCTATATTTAAATTTTGATTTAAATCATTAATATTATTATTATTGTTATTTTCATTATAATTAATATTCATATTATTATTTTCATTATTATTCTCATTGTTATTATTTAAAAATTTATCTTCATTTTCATGAAAGCTTCTTGAATTTAAGCTGGAATAAGCATGCTTATCATTTGAATTTTCAAAATTTTTATTATTGATATTATCATTTGAATATAATTGGACAAAAGCATTATCAGAATTTTTAGTTTTTTGTTTAGTTCTCTTTCTTGGCCTTTGACGCCGATTTAATATCTGATTTAATTCTGATTCATTTTGGCATACATCAGAATATATTGATTTACTTGGGCAATCTTTACTAGGTGAAAATTGATTCATTTTTTTATTTTAATTTTTATATTTTATTATACAATAATTGAAAATATAAAATTTTATTAATTTAATTTGTATCCTCTATAATTTAAAATTCAAATTAAATTTAATAAATTTTAGGTTGAAATATTATCTTATTTGATAATAATAAAATCATACATTTTTCTTATCATTTATAAATGCAAGATAATGAAGAGCAAAATCCCGATAATATTAATAAAGAGAAGGAAATAACAAAAGTTGAAGATGAAGAAAAAAAAGAAGAAGAAATAAAAGAACAAGAAAATAAAGAAGAAGAACAAGAAAATGTTAATAAAGAAAAAGAAATCGAAATAAATGAAATAGATATTAATAAAAATCAAAATGAATTAATAACTCAAAATCAAAGTGAAAATATTAAAAGTGATAATATAATATTTAATGAAAAAAATGAAATAGAAACTCAAAAGGACGAAAATAATGTTATAAATGATGATAATGAAAAAGAGGAAATTGGCAATCATATCTTAGAAAATCAAGAACAAAATAAACTTTATGAAGATAAAAAATCAGGTGAAAATAAAATTATAGAAAAAAATGAAAGCAATGAAGATAGTAATAATATTGAAATTAATGAAAAAAATGATATTAATATTATTTTGGATAATAATATAAATGAAACTGAAAACAATAATCTATTTAAAAAAGAAAATAATGTAAATAAGAATGAAAATAATATTGCTGATAAAAATGAAAATAATAATGAAGATATTAATGAAAAAGATGATAATATAAATAATAAAGATGAAAATAAAAATGAAAAAGAGCAAAATGAATATACTTTATTAAATAATAATGAAAATGAAATAAAAGAAGAAATTATAGATTCTAAAGAAAATGATATAAATAAATATCAAAATCAAATTATAGAAGAAATAGAAGATCCTGACCCCGAGCCTCCGCCTGAACCAGAGATAGAAATAAAAGAATCAAATAATATTGGAGAAGAAGAAATACCTAAAAATGAAATTAATGAAATTCAAAATAAAAATTTAGATGCTAAATTATTAGAAAAAATATCTGAATATACAGAATTCAATTACAAAGATTTTTATATCCCTAAACATTTTTGTGATTATAATATTTCAAATGAATGGCGCCCAGGGTATATTATTTCACTTTCAGATGATAATGTCATTATAAAAGATGTATTTAATAAAGATGATTCTGAATATAAAATTAATATTAAAGATAAAAATAAAATAGCTTATATAAGAAAATATAGTAAACCTGATATAAATATGGCTAAAGGAACATCAAAAAATTTAAAAAATAAATTATATCAATTTTTAGTTTTTCATAAAGATTTTGAAAATTATATAAAAAATTGCTCCAATTTTGATTTTTATTATTTTTTAAGAGTAACAGTTTATTATGGTCTCGATTTTTGTATGAATGCTAATAACATCGAAAATAATGCAGATAATGTTTTTCTTAGTTTTAGATTTATTTTATCCATTATGGATATAATGATAGATTGTTTGAAATATATAGATAAAAATATAAAAGATTTTATAATATTTGAATCTAGCATAAGAAATACAGAATTAAATGATATGGTTTTGTTAGATAAAAAATATTCAATTTTTTCATTTTTCGATGATATTCATTTTTTATTAAAAAAAATATTTGGTGATTCATCAGAATATTTAGATTGGTATATAATAAATAAAAAAGATATAGTTAAATTTAATCCATCATTAAATACAAAAAATATTAATATGAAAGGAATAAATAATGATCCAATATTTAATAGCATGCCTTTACCTTTATATAATAATGAAGCAAATGATGAAAATGGTAAAATATTAGAAAAAATATGTGTAAAAGAAATATATGATAATTATCAGCATATATTTCATACATTAGATAAAGAAATAAATTCAGGAATTATTGCTTATTTTGTTGATTATTTTAGTTATTATGGTGGATTTAAAATTTTATTTAAATTAATTTATTCTTTGGATGCAATTAATGTAAATAATTTCTTAAATATTTTTGATATTCAAAATAAAATCGTAAAAGATTTATTTTTAGTAAAAGCAATCACTAATGCTTTTAATGAGAGTCATTCACAAGAAAAAATAAATTTAGAAAAATATATATCTAATTATTTGAATAAATTAGACGAAAAAATTTTCCAAAAAATTGCTGAAAAAGAATTTTTTTCGTTTTTTTCTATAATTTTTGATTTAATTGAAACGAATGACGAGAAAAAAAAAATCATGAATGAAAAAGTTTTTGTAAATTATATATTTAATAAATTTTTATCAGAAAAAAAATTAGATAAAAAAATATCATTTTTGTGTGAAATAAATAATATAATACTTAGCACAGAATATAATGAATTAGAATTAAAAATCAAAAATAGAAAAAATAATAAAGAATTAAATGCTGAAATGCTGAATGATTCTAAATTCAGAGAAAGAAAAAAAGAAATAAATAATATCACCTCTGAGCAATTTTGTAAAATATGTCATCAAAAAAATATTATAAATTATATCTTAAATAATAATTCCCACGAAGAAATAATAAAAAGAATATATCCTATCATTAAAATTATGTATATAAATAATTTCGGAGAAGAAGAAATGAATGCTCTTAATATTAAAAAATTAAAAATGAATTTATTTAAAAGTTTATTCCAAAGATTAAAAGAAGCTGAAAAAAATAATGAAATTATATGGAAATTAATTCAAGATATGATTATTAATTTTACTGAATACCTTTCCGAAGATGATAAATACGAAGTCTTTTTATTGATTAAAAATTATTTAAACGAAAATATTAAAGTAATAAAACATAATAAAGTAAATCAAGCTTTTAATTTTATAATTCAATTTTCTTTAAAAAGTATTAATGATGCCAAGTTTAAACAAAATACTAAGAATAAAAAAGATAATGAACAAATAATAAATGAAAATGATAACAAAGAAATAAAAGATATTAAAGAAAATAATCTTTATTGTTTGGATATGCTTTTAGAATTATTAATCTATGAAAAAAAACTTAATGAATTAAATATAAATTTGACCACAGAGCAAAAAATAGAATTAATTGACATATTAATAGAAGGAATTATGCAATTATTGCAAAAAATAAATTTCAATATTAGCATCATTAAATTAATTATAGAAAAAATATTAATAACGATTTTTAAATTTATCAATACAACTCAAAGTATAATTCTTTTAGAGAAATTAATATTAAAAAGTGATAAAATAAAAGAAGAACTCCAAAATTATTTTTCAAAGAAAACAGAAGAAGAAACACTCAAATTAATAAATGATTTTTGTTCAATATCTTTAAAAAATGAAAATTTAGAAGAAAAAAATAATAAAAATGAAATATATAATATCGATTTAAAACTTGAAAAAGTATTAGATTTTATTTTTATATTATTTAAAAGTAATATAAATATTAATAATAATTATGAAAATTTAAATATATTTTCTATAGTTTTTGCATCAAATGAAAAAGTAAAAAATATTTTTTATCAAAAATTAAAAAAAAATATATCAAACATCATTTACCCAATAAAAATGTTCATTTTCAATAAAATATTATTAAATCCTAGATCATCCTATAAAATAGATGATTTACCAAGTTATCAATTACTAAAAGAATTCATAATAAATTTAAATACCCAAAGTAATAAATTTACATATATAACCAAAGATGAATTTATTGTTTTATTCGAAAAAGTTAATGATATCTTCGGATATGAAAAACTTTTTAAACTTTTATTAGAAACAAAAAATATAGAAATTCAAAGTGATATTCAGAATTTTATATCTGATATTTATTTAAATGTGAAATATTTTTCCAAAGAAAAATATAACAATATATGGAGTGAAGTAGTTTCTAATATCGTTTCTCATTTAAAAAATTTATCAAAAAATAAAAAAGGTAATAATTTCGCAATAAAAGGTATCATAGGCTTATTAAAAAACATTATTCAAAAATCTTCTGATGATGGGAGGATTATTACTGATCTTAGACTGATCAAAAATTTAATGAATAAAATAGGACAAGATTTGGGTCAAAAAAATAATGAAAAAAAAGATAATAAGAGTAGTAAGAGTAGTAAGAGTAATAAAAGCAATAATAAGGAAGAAAAAAAGGAAAATGAAAGTATTAGAATAATGTTGGAATATAGTTATTATAAAGAGGATGAAAATCAAGAAAAAATAATCAAAAATAAAAAAGAAAAAGTAAAAGAATTAATTAAAGAAAAAAGAACTGATAATATTGAAAAAAATGAATTTTTTTATTATTTTAGATACTTTATTAGTTTTGGATTTAAAATTCCTTTAAAATGCATCCAAATAGAATTACCAAAAAATTGTTCAGATATACCCGATGAAAATAAGAAATTAAATTTATTTGATGATTTTTTCCCTTTATATGATACTCTTAAAAACAATTTTGATTTCAGTAAGAAAACTCCTCCAGAGATATTAATTAAAGTACACAAAATAAAAAATCCATTAAATGATGCAAAAAATGTAAATATAAAAAATATAATTAAATCAAACGGTGAACTTTTGAATATTTTGATAGATTTATTAAAAAATAAAAATAGTGATTATACTTCTGATATATTAGAAATAGTAAAAGATAATGCTGATTTTATTAAAAAAAGGATTTTTGACGATTTTGATAAATTAATAAATCATTTAGATAATAATACTAATTTATTAAATGATTTATTTAATTTCGATGATGCCAATATTTTTTTCAAAAATTTAATTCTAACGAACCTTTCCGATTTTCTTCAAAAAGAAAAAAATAATATCAAAAAATTCATTAATTCAAAAATTTGGAAAGATAAAATTAAAAACATTACTATAAATAAAAGTTTTGATAAAGAAGAAATGAAATTCATAAATAATTTATTAAATATATATATTATTGTATCTAGTGAATTAAAAGATGGTGATATAAATGAAGAATTTATTAATAAAAAAATTTTTGAGATCTTTATAGAAATAATAAATAATAGTTTAAATGATAAAAATGATATAAACATATCATATGATATGAAAAATAGTTATTTCTCTATACTTGAAAGTATAAATAATTTATATAAAAATGATTCTTCTTTGTTTATTTCTTTTATTAAATTAATATTAAAAGAAAAATTGATAAAAGATATTAAATATTGTTTTATAGATGGTATAATCAAAAATAAAATTCCTTTTATTTCTAATAAAATACAAGAGTTTATAATGGTATTAATTCAAAATAAAATTTTTATAAATACAAATAATAAAGAAGACCTAAAAAAATTAAAAAAAGAATTTTATATATTTATATCCTCTCTATTATTTAATAAAGAAAATAATGATTATGTGGTAGACATAATAAAAGATTTTTCAAATAATATGAATGATGATAATGAGGATATATATGTATATAATATAAAATCATATTATAAAATATTATCTCAAATTTTATATCACATATATAAATCAAATTTTAAAGATATCGACTATGAAAAATATATTATAGAATCAGTGATTCCCTATTTATATGAACCTTTATTAAAAAAAGGTAAAAAAATATCTAAATTAAATGATATTTTTTTTGGAGGGCAATGCACAATATTATGTAATTATATCCAAATAATGAGAAAAGATCTCACAGAGGAACAATATAATTCTTTATTTAATTATAATTCAAAACCGTTAAAAAAATATTTATTCGATGAAATTATAATGCTGAATTGTCAGAAAGATAATTATAAAAACAGTGTTGAATTAAAAAAATCATTTAATATTATATATTCATCAAAAGAAGTAAATCATCTTTTTATAGTATTATTATTAAAAGATAAAGATGAAGATTTGATGATGTATTTGGAAAAAATTAAAAATTATAATAATTTGGGATATTGGAGGGGAGATGAAGAAAGTGATTGGAAATTAAATTCAAATAATAATGAAAGAATGGAAAAAAGTAGTGATTTTATTGGATTAAAAAATCTTGGATGTACTTGCTATATGAATAGTTTAATGCAAACATTTTTTAATATTATTACTTTGAGAGAAAGTTTATTGAGATGCAAATGCAAAGAAAAAAGTAAAAATGTTTTATATGAAATACAAAAATTATTTTCTTCTTTGAAATTTTGTAATGAAAGTTATTATACTCCAAGAAGCTTTGTGGAAAATTATGATAATGAAAAATTAAATATTCATCAGCAAATGGATATTGATGAATTTTTTTCTAATTTAATAGATAAACTTGAAAATAGACTTAAAAATACTGAAAATGAAAATTTAATAAAATATTTCTTCCAAGGTCGTCTCAACGATACCTTGACATTCCAAGAAGGTTGTACTCACCATAGAACAAATGTCAGTAACTTTTATTCAATTCAACTTCAAATTCGAAACAAGAGGTCTTTATACGAAAGTCTTGATACTTTAATAGAAGGTGAATTAATGAACGAAGATAACTGTATTTTTTGTCCTGAATGTAAAAAGAAAATGCCTGCAGTAAAAAGTCAAAGTTTTAAAATATTGCCAAGAATGTTAATATTCGTATTAAAACGCTTTGAATTCGATTTCAATACAATGACAAAAATAAAAGTTAACGATTATTATGAATTTCCGTTTGATTTAGATATGAATAAATACACTGGAGATTATATTAATAATCAAAATAGTGAGGATACGAATATAAAAGTTGATAATACTTATAAATTAAAAAGTATTGTAATACATCAAGGACATTGTGAAGGTGGTCATTATTATGCTTTTATTCGAGATGATAAGACACAAGAATGGCATCAGTTTAATGATACTATGGTAACCAGTTTTGATGTTAAAAATATACCTAAAGAAGCTTTTGGAGGTGATTCGAATAAAAATGCTTATTTATTATTTTATGAAAAAAATAATGTTGATAATTGTGAAAATTTTGAAAAAATTAATGAAATTAAAAAAGTAATTGATAATGAAGAATTAAATGAAGAAATTATAAATGATGATAAAGATAAGGAAAAGGATAATGATAACGATGAAAATGAGTTTAATTTGATTAATGAAAGCAAAAATAAAAAAAATAAAATTGAAATAAAAGAAGATATTAATAAGAATGAAATTGATAAGGAAGAAATTAAAAATAATTTGACAAAAAAATTATTTTCAAGAGATTTTCATCATCTTACTTTGGAATTATTTTTAAATATTTTATATATTATTGATAGTGAAGGTATATCAGATATATTATATAATGAAAACAATAATACTAAATATAATTTCATTCATCCAATAGAAAAACAAATGAATTTGCATTATAAAGAAAAACATTTATGCCAAAATTTATTAAAATATATTAAAGAAGGAAAAATAAAATTATTTGAAATAGGAAATAAAGCCAAGGAAAAATTAACTGAAGAAGAAATAATGAATAAAAATATTCTAATGTTTGAATATATTTTATTAAATTATTTTAATGTAGTAATTCGTTCAAAAGATAGAAAATATATAGGATGCTATGTTGATTTATTAAAATCTTTAGTTCTTCATTATGAATACTGTGCCAATTATTTATTAGAAGAATTTTCTTGTTATAATGTCCTTATGGAATATTTAAAGAATTGTCCTTTATATGAAATAAAGAAACTCTCTGTAGGAATTATTGATTATGCAATGAATTCATCGATTAATTTTTATAAACAAAATAAAGGAAAAAATATTAAAGGGAAAATAAATTCTAAAATTTTAGATAAAGGTAAAAATAAGGACAAAAATAAAAAGAAAGAAGTCAATGAAATCAATGAAAATAAAATTAATGATAATATAGCATCAATAAATTCAGTAGAAACTGATAATAATATGGATGATTTTGAAATAATTAAAGATGAAGAAATATCAGAGATTAAAAAATTAGATAAAAAAAATAAAACCAAAAAACAAATATCAAATAAAGAAGATGACGACTTTGAATTATTAGATTTTGAAAAACAACAAAGGCCTTCTTCAAAGCATTATCTTGAAATAATGAAAGAAAATGAAGAAAATTTGGAAGAAATGGAAGATAATTGTTCAGATTTTGATTTAATAAAAACAGGTTCTATATCACCTAATGTGTTAAAAATGATATATAATATAATTTATGTAATGAAAAATATAAAATTTGCAAATATAATAGAATCAAGATTTTTAGTATTCGTTTTACTTCGATTTTCATTAATATCACATTATACCAAAAATTTTTTAATTGAAAATGTAAACATTCTTCTTGCATTAAATATATTATCTTATCAAATATTACGTGAGTTAAATTATACCTCAAGTGAAGTATTCGATATAGGAAGAGATACTTTATTAAAACCAGAGCATCAAATTTTGAACTCCCAAAAAGGAATAATAATTAAAGGTGAATATGATAAATATAAAAATAAAAATTCGAATTATCATTTTATGCTTCTATGCAGTTTATTGTATAATAAAGAAAGCTCTTTGGAAGAAAGAGAAAAGAATAATGAAGATAAAGGCTTTTCTTTTTATTCAAAAGATTATATCGTAGCTTTAATAAAAAGTGCTGACTCGAAACAAGATATAAATTATTTAGCAAATTTATTATCAAGAAAATGTTATTATGATAAAGATTTATTCAATGTTGTGATGAATTCATTAAATTTAATCATAGAAAAAATAAATGATAGTGAAGATGCTTTTTATGATAAATATGAAACAGATAATAATACTGAAATATATCCTAATATCAAAAAAAAAGGATATTTCCTTAAAAGATTGAGAAGTAATATGCATATTATTTTAGTAAATTTATTTTTGCCAAAAAATGATGGTTTAGATGAATATAGGCAAAAAGAGATTTTGAATAATTTATTTTCTTTTTTTAAAGATAATAAAAAATATTATGGATTTGATTTATATATATGTAATATAATTCTTGATATTTATTGCAAAGGTGGAGAAAGTCTTAAAAAAAAATTATCTAAATTAAATGATATAAAAGACTGGTTAGAAAAGAATAAAATAGCTCCAAAATTATATGAAATTAAAGGTATAGAAATGTATAAAGATACCCCAATACATCCCGCTTTGTATATGAATATAAAAAATTTAACTGAAGGAAACAAAAAATTAAAGAATGATTTTGATAAGGCTGAAATTGCTAAAACTAACAAGAAAATTGAGATTATAAATCAATTAATGAATGAGGAGTTTGAATATGAAAAATATAATATTGATTATTATGAAGGTGATTTTAGTAGATATAATTATTATATTGGTGACAAAGTCTTTTATGGAAATAAAAAATATGAAATTTTAGAAGTACTGGATGAAATGATTAAAATAAAAGAAATTGAAATTGGTGAAAATTTGGAAAATAAATTTAAAGTTAAAGGATATAAAGATAAAAGAAAGATTAATAAAAATATTAAAGAAAATAAAGGATTTTGGATAGAAAGTGATGATTGCAAAATCAGAATTATATTAGAAAATTAAAATTTATTAAAAAAGGGTTTTAATAATTATAAAATTTTATTAAACATCTATTAAGAAAGTATAATCTATATTTTTTATTAAATATAATTTCTAAATTTTTTTCAATTTTTTTCTAATATTTTTTATAATTCCATCTAATTCAAAGTTTAGACTTATAAATTAAATATGGAAAAAAATGATGAAATAGAAGGAAAATTAATTAATAATGAAGATACTAATAATAATAAAGAAATAATTATTAACGAAGAGAAAAAAACAACTGAAATTATAACAACTAATAATAATATATCAACAGAAAATAACGTTATAAATAATGCAGATATAATTATGGATCTTAATGGAAAAAATAGAACTATAGATCATTTAATAACAATTCAATATAGTAAAATTTTTCGTTTTCCTTATTTTATTTTCGGTGGCATGCTTCATTTTTATTGTCCAAGGAAGAAATTTCCTTCAAATCCCATAAAATTATCTGAAATGCCAACACCACCATTCGCAGTAGTACGCACCGAATGTAAGTATCATAATTAATCGATATAATTTCATTTTATTTTTCTTTAATAATTTTAGATCCTAAAATATTGCAATTATTAATAATTTTGTGCATTTTTAGTATTCCAATGAATCTTCTTCAATTTCTGCTTTTAAAAAATGTTGAATATATGAATTATCTTGTTCCTATAATAACATCAATATCAATTATTTCTTGTATAATAAATTATATAATAAATCCTGGTATAATTTATTCAGATACAAACAATAACGAAAAATTATATTGTGGAAGTTGCAAATTTTTATATCCTTATACAAATAAAAAAATGATACATTGTTTTTTTTGTAATATATGTGTTTGCAATTACGATCATCATTGCGGGGTTATTGGTAAATGCGTTGGTAAATATAATATTATAATTTTTATGATTCTTAATTTATGTGGATTTGCTTTTTTTATCGTATTAATTATCATCATATTTAATTTAATTACGAGATAAATATAAGAATGTCTTCAGTTATAAAATATAATTAAATGGGGATTGGGGATTGGGG
>JAJJLE010000062.1:0-12929 GCA_023897235.1 Entodinium longinucleatum | reverse complement strand
AATCCCCAATCCCCAATCCCCAATCCCCAATCCCCCATCCCCATTAGTATAAATAAAATGATATCTAAACTAATTTATATATTACATTTAATAAATATAAAAAATAATATTATTTGTATATTAAAATATACTTTATAGCTTATTTATATTAAATTATATATATAATAATCTTTCTAAGGATATAAAGTTCTATAACATCTATATCTATTTATAATTTCTCCAATATTTCTCACTAAATTAAATTTTTTTCTTTTACTAAAAGCAAAAGCACATATTCCTTCTATTAAAACTTCCAATATCACTAAATCAATTAAAATGCAAAAAATAAAGCATAAAATAAAAGTAGATCTTTGCACTTTCCATACAGAAGTAAATCCAAAAGTGATATAAAAATTAATTATCCAAAATATAGCAGCAATAATTAAAGCAAAAATAATTTTTATATTCATTCTTCTTACAATATTCTTCCAAATTTTAGATACATACAAAGTTTCTCCTTTTTCAGCTAAACGATATAGTTTTTTTCTTTCAAAAAAGCTTATATAAAAGAATGGAATCATTGAATGTATTAATATATTAGAAAAAATAACGGATAATAAACTAGCTATGAGCATTTTTGATATATTTTTTAAAAGAATATTCTCATCACTTGTTAGTATTATTGATAAAGATATTTGATATAAGAAAAATTGGGTTAATAATAATATTAATTTTTTCCAACGATTATGATATAGTGTTAAATTTAAAAATGGTGACAATAATATATGCCTTGTTTTTAAATTATAATTAAAAAATTTAAAAGTACTAACATTTAATCGTGTATATTCATCTAATGCTTTCTTATTTTCTTCTTCATAATTTATAAAATTTTTATTCATTTTTAATTTATATGATTTATTATGAAATTTTTCTATTGAAATATATTGATTAGGACGTGTATTATCTTTATCTGCAAAATAACTTTTTTTTGATTGAGAGCTTAGCTTGGAAAATTTTGAATATTTACTTTCCTTAAAGCCTAATTTAGAATTTACTGTGGATAAATCATAATTTTGAGTTAGTTGTGTAAATCCTACTGCTCTTGGTTCATCGCCTTTATTTTTATTAGAACTTTTTTCCGAGGATAAAATTTGCTCTAATTTATCTTCATCAAAATCTTCCTCTTCATCATCATATCCTTTAAAATCATTATATCTATTATTCTGAAAATATGTTTTATTTGCTTTGGTATTATTTAAATTATTCATTGAAAATTCTGATTTTCTTTTATTTGGCAAATTAATATTAATTGTTTCCATTTTAGAATTGTCATCTTCTTCGCTTTTATTTTTTTTTCTTTTTGGAGGATTATTATATTTATTATTATTTTTATGACTTATTCTTTTTTTATTACTTTTTCTTTTTCTATTAGTTTTAATTTCAGTTTGCTTATCACTCCCCACATCCAAATCTATATTATTCACATTAGTTTCTTTCGATAAAGCCATAAATTTTCTTCCAGTAGTTGTATTCATATTATATATATCATGCTTATTATTTAAATTATTTTTTCCTTCTTCACTTTGATTTAAATCATTTTCATTATCTTCTTCTTTTATATCATCAAATTCATAAGTCTCAAACATATCTCTTATTTCTTTTTTATTATTTAAATTTAATTCTTTATTAATATTATGTATTATTTCATAAATATTTTCATCATTTTTTCCTGGATCGATTTGATCATAACCAAAATTATTTTTATATATTTCTTTTATTAAAAAATCTAAATTTTCTAATTCTTCAAAATAATTAAAATCTCTGCATTTAAAAACTAAAAAAAGTATAAGAAAAGCCATAAACAAAATAAAATTAATATAAAATACAGGATTAGTTAAATGATTTTGTAAATATAATAAAACCATATATCTTGGTAAATAAAAAAATCTGCCATCAACTATAAACTTCATAGGATTTGGTATTAACATAGAGCTAAAACCACTTAAATGATTTGTTTCGAATATTAAGAAAAAAGCATCAGTAATATTTTTAAATAAAACTGTGGTATATTCATATAAATTTAATTTATTAGGAGTATATACTAATCCAACGATATTATAATATCGATAATATTTTTTGATTCTTTCTTCAACAGTATCATCAGATATAGAACCATCATTATTAATTAATATAGGATCTCTAAATACAGGATCATCTTCTAATTTATAATTTTCAGGTAAAAATAACCATTTTTGTTCATTAATATAATTTAACCAATCATAAGAATTAAAAGGCATATTTATTTTTATTAAAGAATTACAATCTTCTATATTTATTTCTTCACCATTTTCATCATATATTTTTAGAGTAAAATATGGTGATGTTATATTTGGATAAAAATTATTATCAAAACTTAATGGATTTACTAAATATTCTATATAATTTAAATAATAATTAAATGAAGATGGACTTTTTTCTTTTAAACATTCCATAAATTTTATTGTTGGTTTATATGATATTATCACTGTTTTTAAAGATTCAAAAAATTGTTCATCATTAAAATTTTCATTAATATTGATTAAATAATAATTAAAATATTTGGAAGTATATCTATAATCATTTTGATATTTTTGAATTATATAAGATGTATCTTCATCTATCATTTTAAAATAATTTTCAATATAATTTTTATATTCAAGCGATTCTTCTTTGGTTAATGTTTTATTTCTAAATTTATATCCTTCATTCATTTTTTTAGTTAGTTTCGTTTGGGTTTCTTTAAAATAAAAATAATTTAAATAGAAAACATCTAAATCTATAATTTTATTTATTTTATCTAAATTTTGAACAATATAATTATTTTCTCTTTTTAAATATCTTCTAAATTCATTTAAATCGTATTCAAAAAAACTTACATTTTGATAAAAATTTTGGCTAGAAAAAAATAATTTATATACAGCAAGAAATAGTTGGTCATTTAATCCTAAACCATAAATTAAATTATTATCTAATTTATCCATAATTCTTCTAAACATTTTTTGGTACCAGGAAGCTAAATCTGAATAGCCATTTTTATCTAAAAAACATTGTTTTCCTATATGAGTAGGATTGCATTTACATGTTAAAGCTATATCAATAACTTCACAATCACCATTATCATTACAATAACCATTTACACATTGCGGTTCTGTTTTTATTACTTTTTCTCCAGTTATACTATTTTCATATGCTGTATAATATGTTTCAGGCATTCTATCACTATAAGGATTTATTCCTAAACTCATTAATACTTCACTTCTTGCTAAAATTTGTTTATCAGTTAATTCTTCTTCATTTATATGAAAACTTGATACAATTTGCTTTAAATTATATAATTCACTATGTTTATTATTTACTATAGTAATCACTGATTCACTTTGAGACGTTGCTCCCCATTTATCTTTTACTACACAAAAAATACTTATATTAGAATATTCTAATTGATAAAATCTTACAGTGAAATTACTATATACTTCATTTTCAGTAGAAAAATCTTTACTTAATTTTATTTTCATATTAGTATTTTGTTCTATATAATAAAAATCATAAAGTAATTCTTCTTTAGGTGTATTCTCATCTTCATAATCCTCACATCGAATAATAAAAGTAGTAGTATTATATAATCCTATACTAGGCATTGTAGTCACTCTTCCACCATATGGAGCAGAATTCATTGTTAGAGTCCAATATACATATACAGGAACTTCTAAGCCTTTATTTTCAGCATAAATTTTTAAGCCAAATACATATTTATGTTCTGTTTTAAAAAAGGTATGGTCTAATGTTACATTTAATTTAGTTCTATCTGATATAAAAGGATGTTCTCCTGAGTTTTTAATATCATCATATAAACCTAATTCTTCATTTATTGAATTAGTTTTTTCTACATCAAATAACCATAATGTTTCATATTCACTACTAGTAGGTTGAACTACTTTTGCTTCTATATAAAAAAAATTATTAACATCAATAGGTATATCTTCCTGATAATTAACTAATTCAGCTCCAGCATCAAATACAACACAAATATTAGGTTTTGTTAAAGAACGTGTTAATTCAGCAGTTTGACAATTAGGTATACAAGTATTTTCTTTGAAATTAAAATAAAGAACTCCTGTACAAGATGTGCAATTATTATAATATTCATTTGTGCATTCATAACATGTTGAATGACATTTACGACATTGATTTATTAAAGGATCTTCAAATAATGTTGGTGGACATTTATTATAACAATCTAAAGGGAATTCAGTTGTCCATTTATTTAAATATTGATTATTTTCTTTACATGTTAAGCATTGACGAGCTTTATTACTATATTCTTCACATAAAGCATCTCTTTCTTGATCTGAATTTACCATACATATTTTATTTCCATCATCATCTTCAATTTCTAAAAAATTAACTTCATCAACACATTCACATTGATATTTATTATTATTATAAACATGACCATAAGGACATACTTCTGTTAATTTTTGTACTCTTACATCTCCTTCATTTTTTGGATCTACAATATTATAACCAATATAATCAGGAGATCTTGGTAATATTGCTATTTTTCCGGTCATTTGTTCTTTTATTACTGAATTACCATTATCTGTTAAATTAAAATCATTTTGATAATATAATAATAAACCCGGAAAATTTTTTTTTAATTGTTCTTTTGAAATTTGGGTCATATCGAAATATATATTTTTTGTATCTAAGAAATCGAGGTTATATTGTTGCCAAAGTTTTATTTCTTTTAAAAACACGAAACCGAAATTATTTAAAAAATTATCAGATCTATATATTTTAAAATATTTTAAAGATGATGATGTGGAATCTGAATTCAATATATCAAAATCAAAGAATGTATCTTTTTTTGCTTTGAGGTCATATTCGATATTAGTATTAGAAAAATATTTTCTGTTTTTTAAATCTGTACCACATCTTACATAATTCCAAGAATAATATTTTAATGTATTTGAACGTATATCAGAATAAATAGATGTTGAAAAATCATGAGATCTCCATATAGGCTGACAATTAACTTTTAATGAATTATTCTCATCAAAAAGTGTAATTTTATTATGATAATTCCATTCTAAATATAATTCTTTAAAATTACTGGTTTCTAAATTATAAGAATAAATAAAAACCCAAAATTCAATAGTATATTCTTGAGTTTTAGTTAAAGGTGCATCATAAAAAGTATAAGGATCAATATTACTAAAATCTAAATAATAAATATGTTCACAATAAGTTTGCATACCTGAATTTCTTCTTAACCAAAAAATACCATCAGTTAAATCGCAAGTACAACTTTCTTCATCACTATTAAAGCATAAAGTATTACAAATACTATTGCAATCTCCACATTTTTCACTATCAGATTTTTCATTATTTTCATTATCATAAGGATCAAAATATTTTTGATCATTTTTACAATAATAACTATCTATAAAATTAACAGAATAATCAGGAGCGCATATTAAAGAATCAGAACTTAAATCATCTTCTACAACTAAACAATCATTAGGCTTAGTACCTGTCAGAGATTTATAAAAAAATTGATCTTTTAAATTTTGTAAAGAACGTATACGGCCATAACCGCCTTGAATAAATTTAGAATATATACTTAATTCGGCGAATAATGCTATAATTTCATAACCTAAAGAAAACTCTGTTATTTTAATGCCACTTTCTGGAAGAGTATATCCTGTTTTAAATGGAATATCTTTTTTATTTACACTTAAAGTAAACATATTAGGATAAACGCCATTATTTGCATTAGATATATAATTAGCAATAGATATAGGTATCCAAATTCCAAAATAATCAATAAACTTTGAATCTTCAAACATTGTTTTTGAATTTTCCATCATCACAAGATTATTTGTAGATAATTGATATGCTAAATAAGTATTAGCATCTATACTCATTATTTTACTATTTTCAGTAGTAGTACCATATTTAACTCCAAAAAATTTCATCCAAAAAACAATAGTAAAACTTGTTAAACTTAGGAAATCTTTTCCATCTTTATTTTTAGTTTTAAAAATTATACTTGCACCTGAAGTACCCGATGGCGTTTTCAAAAAATATAATTTTCTGGCATCTTTACATTCTTTATATTGTAAAACATAACCTTCTTCGCATTCATAACATTCTTTAATATCATCAGTCTTAAGACATCGTGTACAATGTTCATTGCATTTATTATTCAAATTATTCGGGTCTATACTTATATTATCAGTCATTTCATATACAAATTTTTTTTTATGTAATAAACCCCAATCAAATTTGGTTGAATAATTATAAATAATAATATTATCTTTGTTATACATATGAGAATCTTTAGGTACACTTAATGTAATTTGCTCTTTATCATTCATTATATTTGTCATTTGATTATTATCTAAATATTTTATAGTCAAAGGATAAAATAAAACCAAGCTATGAGGATATTCTGAATATATTTTATTTACAAAAGATTGAATAGTATCTATTGTTGATATTTCTGCATTCCATAATCTAATATTATTATAATATGCTGAAGCCCATTTTATATCGCTTTCACATTTTGGATAATTTAAATCATCACCAGGATAACCTCTTTGATTACTGCAAAATTTTATATAGTTATTATTTTGGACAACTATATCATATAAATCGATATCGATAGATTCTTTTTTATTAAAATTTATTACTAATTTTATTGTTTTTTTTTCTTCATTAACAAATATTAAAAATTTATTCCATTCATATATACTTAATAAGTCATCATCTATAACTAAATCTTTATTTCCATATTTATAATGATATTCAATTCCTCCATTACTTAATTTTTTTAAATATACTTCATGTCCAAATGCATAAAAATAATGAACTTTATTATCTCTAAAATTCGTATAAATTACATGATCAATCATGAACCAAAATTCTAAAACATATTTTCCATTTAAATTATTTTTTATTTCTACTTCATGAAAAATATTATAAGGATAATTAATTCCACTATAAAATAAAGCTCCTTCATTAGGATTTACACTATTAGCTTCTGATAAGCATTGATATCCTATACGATTATACCCTTGTTTGCATTCAAAATCAGATTCATATGTTAATATAGCACTTGCTGAATTTGGGCATGTTTTTAATACATCACTTGAAAGACATTCCGTTCCGCATATCCCTGTAGATATATGAGTTCCAGGTGAACGAAAATATTTATCATTTTTACAATAATTTAAGCATTCAACTGTTCCATCTGAATTTATATTAATATAATAATTATCCCTGCATATTAAAGGTGTTGCTTCACCCATACAATATAAAGCTTTTAATTCTGTTTCATCACATGATGTTATTTCTTCGCATAATGATGTTTCAAAATTAAATTTTTCTTTTGAGATTGGATTACATAAAGGCAAAAATACAAAATTAGAAGCCAAAGCAAATTCCATATCTTTATAGAAACCTATCGGATTATTTTTTGTTGATAATACATTTCCTAAAGAAGTATATTTAGAATAACTTAAATCAATATTAGGCAAAATTTTTCCTGTGTCATCTTTTTTAAATTCAAAAGAAGCAAAATTAACAGCTAAAGTAAGAGGAGGAAATTGAGATGTTAAAATTTGGCTCATATCCATATATTTAAAATCATAATTATAAGGTAAAAAATCTTTAAATAAATAAAAGCATCTTAAATATATCTTTTTATTATAAGGTTCAGGCTTTCTATTTTTATTTAATTTTAAAGTAACAGTGGATAAAGTACTGTAACCTAAATCATTGAAAAAATGGCCTAAAGGCTCGTCATTTTTAAATTCAGTATTTCCTTCTTTATATAATGTTTCTATTATCAAATTTTGCTTATTTTCATTTAAATAAAAATATCTATTATTATAAGTCAAAGAACATTCAAACCAAGTCCATACTCCACTTAAACTATCAGTATATTCATTCATTGCTGAATTTAATACCTGAGTAGTTTTATCTTCCAAAGATATAGCTTCATTATTAAGTATATCTGAATAAGGATAATAATTTTGCGGGAAGCAATAAGCTTTAAAAGTAGAACCACTATATTGAAGAGATATTTGCATATGATATTCCCATATAAAATCTAATGAATTAGTTATATCTTTATGATCTTCTAATAAAATCCAAAAAGCCATTGCATAATTATGACTATAGGCAACATCAACTTTTTTAAATTTAATATCATCATCTGCATTAGATATATCTATAAAATTTACACATCCCCATATTTTCCTATCAAAATATTGACCATTTTCTTCACATAATTTAGGCTCATCTAAAACTTTTTGATATGTTTTTTCATTAACTATATTAGCCCCAATCTTTTTATCAGAATATTCAATTGGATGTAATGCCTTAGTTTTTGTTTCATATAAATAATATTTTTTGCCTTTATAGCAATCGGTGAATTTTGTATCCCATTGATTTAAAAGAGTAGTACTAAAATAATTATTAATAATATGAATTCTAGATAAAAAAGATGAATATCTAAGTTCTTGTTTCCATATACGAATATATCTATAAAACAAAACACCCCAATCCTTGACAGAAGTTAAATCTTTTATTATTAAATTAATTTCTTTATCATTAGTTAATTCATCAGGCTCTTTTTCATAAGTAAAAGCATATTCATAAGCTCTATTTTCTGAAGCAATATAAAATTTGCTATCAGGATAATTGACCGAACAATGCAAAAAATTCCATTCATTCATTTTAAAATCTACATTTTTTTTTGTATTTTGACCATTTATTAAACAAGTAAAATAATATTTTCCTGATGAATCAAGCCCTACTCTTATAGTAGTATGATATTCCCATTCAATGCTTATACCTTCGAAGACTTTATCTATGTAAGAATAAGCAAAAACCCAGAAATGTAATGTGAAAGTATTTCCACCTTTTGCTACATTAGGTATAATAATATCTTTAGTTTTTGCTAAATTTATATATTCTAATTTTTTACAAAAATGATTAGATATATTACCTAAAAATATTTGCATATGATTATTTATAAAATTACATGAACAATTATATTCATATTTTCCTATACAAAGACCTTCACATTTTTCATTGCAATTTAATTTTTCGGTTGTATATTCACTTGTGAAATTAAAATATGAATTCCTACTAGCTAGATATCCATTATATATTTCATCTAATTCATCTATTTCACATTCATAATCACTAATTATAATATCAGAATTTTCCTTATCAGTAGCAGTAATTCCAAAATTTGAAAATAAGCAATCACCAGGGTCATTCACAGGTGTAAAAAAAGATATAGAATTTACATCATTTTTTATAGGTCTCATTAAATAATTATTAATGTTATATTTTTCCAAACTATTAAATGTATTTCTATCATTAAACATTTCAAAAGAATTAGTCCCTATTAAATAAGTTTTATATACTGTTACTTTTTGTGCAAGTGCAATAAGATATTGAGAAAAAGAAATAGCACCTATAGATAAATTTTCTAAAGAACCTATTATTTCCATTTTTTTATTATTAATTTCAAATCTTGCCATAGGAGGAAAAAAAGCTTCATAAGTTTGATCTACTACTGAAACAGATATAAAAGTCCAAAGACCAAAATGTTTTCTAAAATCATAATAATTTGATATAACTATTTCATTCTCTTCTTTATATGTGACTAAATTAAGTCCAAAATATTTTGAATCTATATCCGATTCATATATTATTTTTAATTTTTCTCCTAAATAAATTACATCTACTTTTCCTCCAATTGTAAATCCATATATTTTAATAAAAAAATCAACGGTAACAGCAGGATAATTCAACCCTTTTAAAGGAACCATTTCAAAATTAGATCTTGTTGGAAGACGTAATACGTAATTCTTATTATTAGCCTTGCATTCAACATGATGTAAATCATAATTAGGATCTAAGATATTTTTAAAATTATGAAATCCATCATTACATGTGATACAATCATCATTAGTAATACATTCTTTACAGTTAGTATCTGTACAAGTTGTTTCAAAAGGCATTTTACCATAACTATATTGTGGATAATTCCAATTATTTGTTGGGGAATTTGTATTTAAAGCTGATTCTTTACTATTATATTGACTCCATAAATTATTTGCAATATAATGTCCATATAAAGGATAATAAAATTTTATTGATGATAATAAATATGTATCACTAGAATAATATTCATCATATCGATAAAAAACATGTCTTGAAGCCAAATTTCCATTTAATAATCTTAAATTTTTATAATAAGCCCTATTCCAGCTAATATCAAGATTATTACAACTCGTTTTTCTTCTACTACAAAAATAAATATATTCTAAAGGCAAAGCATTTTCAGAATGTTCAGTTGAAAGTGTTTCATTAGGTAAAAAATTTTTTTGAATATATATTCTAGATTTATAATTATATTTTTCTTTAGGGTCATAATAAACTTCGATAGAATAATGACTCCATGTTCCATCAGATTCAATATCTATTGGATTTTCTATTCTATTTTCAAAAGTAAAAAAATAAGCTTTTGATTCAGTTATATTATATTTAATATAAAATTGATTAGTATAAAATAAATAAGGGCCTAAATCAGCATCAATAACAGGTTTCATCCAAAAATCAATAATATATGATTTTAACTTATAATTAATTACATCTATAACAATATTATAAGGGCCTTGATTAGCATCAAATTTAAAAACATAGTTTTTTTCTTTATTCCAATCTTCACAATTAAGAAAACTCTCATAGTATCCTGTTTTACATCTAAAACTTGATTTTAAATGCAATAAATCATAATTATTACTTAAACATATTGGATCACTTGCGCCACCGCCACACCTTTTATTGCAAAAGCCTTTATTTTCAGAAATTCCATGCAGCATTGAAGTTCCTTCTTCACAATTTAAATTACAAGTACCTAGATATTGGCCACTATAATCGCTAAGTTCTTCATAAGTAAGAAAATAATTATCAATACAGGATAAAGGAACTGAATCATATGAAGCTATTAATGTATTAGAATCTCTTACTACATCATCCGTTTCGATTAAATCTGGTGATGCATATTTTTGATTACGGGTTAATAAATTCAAAGGTCTAAATAATTTAGGGGGATAATATAATCTATTACTATTAGGTTGATATATAGGTGTTAAAACCAAATCATACTCTAATATACTTCCTGCATATGTATAACATTTAATTTGATATTTATCATCAATTTTAAACATTTCATCAAATGGTATTACGAATAATACTTCTGGCATTTCAAAAGTACTAGTAAATAATTTTTCATAACTAAAATATTTATTATCATATGGATCAGGAAGATATTCTCTAAATAATATTAATTCTTTTATATATAATTGACAATCTTCTTCACTATTATATAATTGTTTAAAATCGACAAATTCCATGGAATAATAATCAGTAGGTTCTAAATATTGTTTACTTAAACCCCCACTTCCATTATCATCTCCTTTAAAAATAGGCACTGATGTAGAAGATGGCGAATAACAAAAATCATTACCATCAAAATATTTCACGAAAAGAAAATCACTATGAGATTCAGATTTTCCTCCTTTTACAAAATACCAAGTATTTTTCTTCGTTAAGGGGCTACTTGTTTCTCCATAAAATTTAATTTGTAATTGATCAGGCGTAAATATAAAAGTAAAATTATAATCAGGATCATAACTTACATGAATCCTTGGCTTTAAAGGGGCAACTTCACTGACATTTTCTGGAAAAGATGTTAAAAAAAACCAAAAACTCGTAGTTAGTCTTTTATTTCTACAAGGAGGAATAATTCCAGTAACTCTAAAATATTCATAATGAACTAAATCAACATAGGCCAAAGGGCAACTACCCCGATCTGGAAGCATTAAAGTAGATATAGGACTACATTTGGAATAACAATCTGTACTAAGACCACCATTAATACAATCAAAACATGATGGATGACATTTTACACAAACTCCATGGCTACATGCATAACCTTTTACACAAGGATTAGTATAAGAGCAAATGCCTTTTCCTTTTATAGAAAAATTATTATTATTTGCTGATATTTTATAATAAGTCCAATGCAAAGAAATAGCGGGTGAATATCCTAATGATGAAAATTTAAAATTAATATTTTCTATATTATAATTCATGTCAATAATAATAGTTCCAGTGCAAACATCACATGTTATTTCATTATTAAAAGTATCATCATCAATTTGATTATAAACAATCTTTAAATCAATATAAGCTTTTCCTCCACTTAAACTTACAGTTAATTTATTACTGCTATCATTATTAAAATATATTTCACATTGTGGACTTCCATTACTTTTATCAAATAACCATAATTTATGATGTACTTCATAATCTGATGTTTCAATTCTTGGCAAAGGGAAATTATATGATAAAATATTACTATTTTTATTATATCTTGAATGAGAATGAATTTCTTTTAAATCTGTTTCTGATTCAAGAGTTGTTGACCAAGCATTATATGTAACAAAATCATCATTATCTTGACAACATTCATCTCTTTCTAAATTTATACCTTGTTTTTTTATATATAAAAGTATTTTTTCATTTGTTAATACTTTTGCATCTACTAAATTATATTGATGTGAACCAGTAATATCATTTCCTGGAAATATTAAATCTTTTTGTTTATAATCATCTGGAAAGTATTTCATTTGTGAATGTATTATTATTAAAAAAGAAAATAAAATAATGAATCGAAAAAAAAAAAATCTGGACATTTTCATTTTTTTTTTATTTTTTATTAATTATGTATGATACTAGTTTAAAACTCTCATAAGTTAAAATTTTTAAACTAAAAAGGGGATTGGGGATTGGGGATTGGGGATTGGGGATTGGGGATTGGG
>JAJJLE010000061.1:0-13157 GCA_023897235.1 Entodinium longinucleatum | reverse complement strand
CCCAATCCCCAATCCCCAATCCCCAATCCCCAATCCCCAATCCCCAATCCCTCATATTTATTTAATATATATAAAAAATTATATTTGAATAATATAAAATGTTGATTTTTTTTAATTTAATTTTTATTAAAAAAATGTAAGAAAAATAAAAATTTTTAATAATGGTTAATCTTTAATTGTTGATAGTTTAAATATTATTAAATTTTTTTGAATATTAAATAATAGAAATTTAATTGATTTTCAAACTAATTAATCAGAGTCTTTCCTTTTTCGATGCCTTCTTTTTGTTTTATTATCATCTTCATCTTCGTCTTCATCATTTTTTTTCTTTCTTCTTCTTGGTTTATCTTCTTCTTCCTCACCATCATCTTGTACTTTATTTCTTCTCCGATTTTTATTTTTTCTATTTTCTTCATCCTCTTTTTCTTCTTTTTCTCTTTTTTCTTTTTCTTTTGGTTTTCTATTTTCCTCTTCTTCCAATTTCATTTTATATTCTTTTACATCATCTTCAAATCCTTCATCTTTATTATTTGTTAAATAGTAATAAAGCCATAATATTTCTTTTATTTTTATGTTCAATGATTTTATTTCATCCAAATTTTTTTCAAATCCTGGATCTTTATATACACCTGTTTCCCATAAATCTTTTCCTTTTAAATAATCTATAATATTTTTTCTATTGGCTTTGATTCTTTTATCTTTATCTTTTTCTTCTTCTCTTTATAAAACTAAACTTATAAATAATCTTATTGCCGTTCCAAATGATTCTTTTTTAATTATTAAATCCTTATTTGAAAAAATTTCATCTAATTTTTTAACGATTTTTTTCTAAAAATATTTTTCTTCTTCTTTTTTTTCGGCCTGATTTTCTTCACTTTTATCTTTTGATTTGCTAATTTCTTGATATTTTTCAATATCTTTTTTAATATATTTAAATATTATTTTTAAATAATATTCAAACATATTAGGTATTTTATTGACAATTAATTCATCATTATTTTTAAATAAATTGAAAAAATCTTCTGAGATATTTTTTTGATTTTTAACTATATCTATATCACAAACCTTTGTGTTTCCAGTTATTTGGTTATCTTCATCTTTTTTCATTTTATTTAAATATTCTATCAATGTTATAAAATTATTTATAATTATTCTATATTTATCATCATTTCCATTATAATCATTAATATAATTGTAAAATACAACCTTATCATTAATACTTATCTTGGTATCATTAAATTTGAAATTTTTAATTAAATCAGTAATCTCATTAGCAAAAACTTCATTATCATAACTAAATCCTGTTAATTTATTATTCAATAATTTTTTATTTTTTAATAATAAGTCAGTCATTATATCTTCTATTGTATCTAAACTTATTATATATTCATTATAATTTTCATAATTTTGAGTATCAATTATTTTTCTATATGATGAATTGAATACAACAGAAATAAAATTAAATATCCTTGGTATATCGAAAGTAAATATTTCATTTTCTTTTATTTGCTGAACATTTATTTTAATTTTGCAATTATCATTGAAAATTCTCTTATCAATTTTAATATTCAATAAGCCTTCTAATTCTTTATTTTGTAATTCTATATATTTTTGATAAATTTTTTTATAACTTTTTCCATATTTATTTTCATCTAATAAAAGAAAATCACAAATATAATTTTTATCAATATTTAATTCAAGTTTTTGATTTTTACCATTATTTTCTACTATTATTTCCAAATCATTATATAAATCAATAAAATCATCTATTAAATCTTTATTAGGTTCATATATATCACTATTTTTAATAAGAGTTTTTTCCGCAAATTCTCTTGAAATTTGATTATTATATTTATCATAATCTAAATTTAATACTTCGTTGAAAATAGACAAATCACACAAAGAATAATTATCATCATCATTGTATTTTTTCTTTTTATATTCCAAATATTTGCTCAGTATTGGATATTCATTTTTATCTTTATGCTCTAAAATATTCTCTATATATTCTTCATCCAAATAGTCAGCATAATAAAAATTCTCGTAATATGGATATTTTTTATACATATCTTTACTATATATTTCTTTTAATAAAGCAATACCTGAATTATGATCTTTTATTCTTTCCATTTCTAATTCTTTAAATTTATCTATTTTGTTTTTTGTTTGGATAGCTTTTTCTTCAATTAATTTTTCCAATTCATTTTCAAATCCAATTAGTTCTTCAAAATTATTAATACATTTTTTACTATGTAGAACTTTAAATAAATCATTAAAAATGAAATTCAAAAATACATCTATTTTTTTAATACCTTTCTTTTCTGATTCTTTTTGCAATAAAATAAAGCATTCTTTTATAGTTTCAAACCATGTCATACCTTTTGGCAAATAATCATCAAATTGTTCTGAACATGTTAATAATTTAGCGAAGAATAAATGAGTATATAATATATAATTTAATAATCTATATGATAATTGACTTAAATTTCTTATTTTTTTATTATCCTTTTTAAAATTATTTTTATCTATAGAGTTCAATCCCTTTTCTTTATTATATAATGGTTTTATATATTTAATTTTAAATTCTTCCTTAGTCATATAATTTATATCTCTTAATTTATAATACTTATCTCTATTTCTAGTTAATTTATCAATTTCATCTTTATCTTTAAATATTCTGATATAATTATCTCTTTGAATTGTTTCATATATTTTATATAATTTAACTTTATCTTCTTTTTCATCTTTTTCTTCTAAATATTTTTCTGTGGAGCCTATAGGTTTATTACAATTTGGACACTTAATATTAACTTCAGAATAACTTGGAAATCCAGAAGGAACTGAATGATAATATCCTTTATCACACAAGCAAATATAACATCCTTGATTTGGGATTTTTTCAAAATGATTTTCTATTTTATTATATAAATCATAATAAGGTGCTTCTTTTGGGTCACTACCAGGGTAAAATTTTTCATCTATATGCTCTAAATTATCTTGATCATATAAGTATGCATAAATATATTCTTCACCATTTTTATGTTTTTCAGCTATTTCATTTAAACAATATCTATATCCATAAAATAATACTTCTATATCTTTTTGATCAATTTTATATTCATTTTTTATTTCTTTATATCTTTCACTTTCAAAAATAAATTTAATTAACAATAATAATCTATTACCTTCACTTTCATTATCTTCATCATTTTTTTTAAATAATGGTTCGCAAATATTATTATAAAAATTAATAAAGCTTTTATCATTTTGGAAATTATTTTTCTTTAATTGTGATAAAATTAAATTATTTGCACACATAAAAAAATCATCAAATTTTAAATTTTTATTATTTATAAGATTTTCTTTTCTTATCTCATTTTCAAAGTTATCTTTTTGGCAATCAATAAGTTTTTTATAAATAATTTTATAATCATCATTATCATTTAATTCATTGTAAATTTCGTTATTAGATAGTTCTCCTTCAAAATCTTTAAAACTACCATATTTATCCAATTTATATTTTTCTTTAATTGTATTTTTTAAAAATACATCAATTTGTTTATTATTTTGATTATATATTATTTTATAAATGTATAATTTTACCATATCTATCTTATCGCAATCTTTTATTTCTTTTATTATTTTCTCAGGTTCGAAATTAGGATTGTCATGCATTTTTATAAAAGCATTGCAAAAAGCTCTTATATAGCCTAAGCAGAAAAATTTGCAAATATTTGTGCGTTTATTATAATATTTATCTGAATTTATTTTAAAATCATATAAAAAGTCATTAGAATCCTGAAAAATGGTTAAAGGATCATCTATTAATGATTGTTTATTTTTCTTTCTGTTTAAAACAAAATTTAAATAAATTAATGAATTTTTTTCGAAAAAATAGATAATTGTTTCAGATAATGCTAAATAATAATCTGCTTTATGATTTGATAAATATTTATCTATAAGTTTCAATATGATATCATCTTTATTTTTCAATAACTCCTCTTTTGAATCGATAAAGTTATTTTTATCAATATATAAATCTAATAATATTTGAAATATATCATTTGATTTTTTTATTATTTCTTTTTCTTTCATTAATTCCCCTAATATCGTAGCTCTGTATGTAATTTCATAAACTTTATTTATCTCCTGCATATATATATATTTTAATGTTTCATAATATTTATTTTTAAATTGCTCATCTTTTTCTTCTTTTAATTTATTGTTTAAATCTAAAAAATTATTTATTAAATTGTCTATTTTTTCAGAATTATTTAATTGTATAATTTTGGAATTTTCTATTAATTTTTCTCTAATAGCTTCAATATTTTCTAACTTTTTTATTCCTTTTTCAAATTGATATTCGATTATTTTTATTAATTCATCAATGATAAATAATTCATTTAAATATATTTTTAAATTATAATTTATATTTTGTAATATTTTATATATTTCTTTTAACCTATCATGATAATCCTTAATTTTTATTTCCACTAATTTTATATCTTTTGAAGTTATACTTAAGCTTAATCCTGCTAGTAATATATAATAACATTAGTTTACTCTTCTGAAAATCTTAAATTTAATAATAATTCAATTAGATCTCTTAAAGATTGAGAATAAGAACCTTTATATTTTTCTAAATAAAATATTATATAATCTTTTAATATTATATCTGGTGTTATTTTATTTATTAAATCAAAATAAAATTTATCTTGGCTTATCTTTTCCAAAGCGTTATTTAATAAATCCCTTTCTTTTTCATATAAATTATTTTTTGCTTTTTCAGTTTTTTTATCTCTTAATTTTGTTTCACTCTCATAAAATATGTTTGAAATATTTTCTGTTAAATAATCAGATAAATTTTTATAAAAATTATAAAATCCAGGTATTTTATAATTAAATAAAAATTTGGGTTTATATTTATCTTCTCTATCAACTTTTATTTCTTTTAAAAATTTGGTTTTTAAATCTTTAATTATGTTCTTATTCTTATCATTTCTCGCAGATTTATCATTTTTATCTAATTTAGTATTTCTATCCTTACCAATTTCTATTAGTGTAGTAAGGAAATTATTATCTTCTAATACTTTAAAAATATATAATAAACTTTTTTTAAATATTTTATCTTTAATATAATCTAATGTACAGGATACAATATCTATACTGTCTTTATTAATATAATTTTTCTCAATCATTTTATCAACTAAACTCTGGCAAGTTCCTTGTGCATCTGGATCAATTTCTATTAATTCTTTTGCTTTTTTTATTAAATCTTTTTTAAAATCTGAATTTTTCATCATATATTTTAATATTTCTTCTACATATTTTTCTTCATTTATATTATCTTTGTCATCATTATCACCATATTTTTCATTAATAAAGGTAGATAAATTTATTTCTTCACTATTTTCATATTTATTCTTCTCAGCCATTTGTTCATATACAAAATTTATTAATGTTTCTCTAAATTCATTATCTAAATTTTTAAATGCGTCTGCATTAAACATTACATCTTTTATATTCTGTTTTAAAATTTGCTTTAAAGAAATATTTGAACCTTGTAAATTATCTATAAATAATTGATTTATATCACTATAAATATTTGGAATTGAATAAATTATTTCTTTTTTTCAATTATCAAAACTTCTTTGTATATGTATTATAAATATATAATTATAATCATCATCTTTGCAATAATTAGTAATATAATCAGTTATAAATTGGATTTTATTAGAATTATATTGTTCAAAATTAATTAATATTATATGCTTATTTAAATCATCATTTTTATTTTTATTCTTAATATCATCGATTTCATTTTTTAATTTATCTTCTGTTCTAATTTCTGATATCATAATTTGTTCAGTTTTATCTGCTCCTTCTATAATATTAGAAATATTACTAAATGTATATATTATTGAAATTTTGTAGTTATTTATTTGGCTTTGCCTTGCACTTTCCAAATCTTTTATATATTCCTTAAAATTAGTATATCTTTTCTTTTCATAATATTTTTCTTTTAAAGGATTATCTTCTGGTAAATTAGTTATTATATCTTGAGGTAAAATATTACTTATTTTATTATATATATTATCTATTATATCATTTAAGTTGGATTTTTTATTTTTATTTTCTATAGAGAAATAATAAACTAATCCTCCAATTTCTTGTTCACTACAATTAATTAATAAATTATTTAAATCATAATTAATATTTGGTTGTCTTTTTTTTATTTCATCTTTTAATCTAATATTTTGCATTATGGTTTTAATTAGCTTTTTTTGTCCATCATCCAATAAATCCCTAAAATTAATTTGCATTTTTTCTAATCTATTTAAAAATGCCATATCAACGGAATTAACAAATCTTTTATCAACTAATATTATAACTCTAAATGCATCATTAACTGGTGTTAAATCTTCACTAAAATTATCCAAGCATATTCTAACATATTTTTTTTCATCAATTATTTTATAGTTCATGTTATATAAATCATATAAAAATGGCTGTATAGGCTCTAAATTTTGTAATACAATTAATCCCTCTTCTTTTGCATGATTTTGAATTTCTCCAACTTTTTTGATCATATATTCATTATTATTATCATCAGAAAATGGACTTCCATTAATAAGCTCTATATTTTTTTTATCTGGATTTTGTATTCTGATAATTCTGTTTATTAATGGTGATAAAGTTGATTTTATCTCTAATAATAAATAACGACTATTAATATCATTTATATTATCATTTATACATTTATTTAAATCATATTTATCCATATGATCATCCTTTATTTTATAACTAACTCCAATTAAATTAAGAGTTTTATTATTCTCATATTTACATGCTTCATTATATATTTTTTTAAATAAATATACAGAGGTAACTTTTTCCATTTCATCTCCGTCATTTTCCGATATTTTTTCTTTTAATATTTCTTTTAGATTATTCATTTCATCTTTTATATCTTCATGGTGATTTTTTAAATCTATATCAAATTCATTACTTATACCTCCAAAATTTCTCTCTATATTATTTTCAATGATAGGTACAATTTGAGTTTCATCTGAAATATTATTTAATCTTGAACCTTCTATAGCAACGCCTTTTATAATATTATAAAAATCACGATTCCCATGAAAGTCTTTTTTTATTTCCCCCTCAGAATTATATAAATTTTTATATTCTTGTTGAGCCTCTATTTCATTAAGATTTTTTCCTTTAAATTTTTCGTTTTTTTTCAAGAATTTTTTCAATACCACAAGTTTTTTAATAAAATTTAAGTAGTATTTTTAAAGATAATAAGCTCTTGAAAGTATATTAAACACAAAGACTTTTGAAATGTCTTTAGCAATTTCTTTAGAAATACTTTCTACTATACTTTTTGAAGTTGCTTTTAATTGATCTAATTGATTCTCTAAATTAGGCACTGATAAACTTAAAGCTCTATTTATTTTAGCTGCATCTAAAGAATAATTACTAATACCGATAAAACATACACCTTCGTTTTTACCATCATATTCAAGTTTAGAATGTAAAGCTTTAAGTGGATTACTAGGTGATTTTTCAGCTAAACCTAGCTCATCAAATAATATCATATATATAGGTATTTTATCATTTTTATTTTTATTTGCTTTAAAGTTTTCATATAAATTCTCAGCTTTTTTAAATACTTCTGTAATATCTTCTGGTTCAGTAGATTCAGAACCCTGAAAATAAATTTGAATTATATTTGGATATTTTTAAAAAATTCATTTTTAGAATATATTCCTCTCATGGAATTATATATTAATTGAGCACTTAAACTTTTGCCAGTACCTGGCTTACCTATAATAATTAATGGTATTTTTGTGACAACCGATAAAAATAATAAAAATAAATTCTCTTTTAATGATTCATTTTTACCTATACCTACATCTAATTCAATTTGTTTTAATAAAAATTCCTCTTCTATTTTTAATATAATCACTAAAATGTTCTAAATTTTTATCGTCGAGCTCTTCTTTTAATTTTTTGTTCTTTATTTTATCAAACAAATTAGTTTTATTTTCTTCGTCTTTTTTTTCATCGGAATAAACATTTACTATTCTCAATATTGTTTTTTGTAATTCAGAATCAAACTTTCCTCTAATTTCTTCATTTATTAATCTTATATAATAGCATAAATAAATGGAGCATATAATACTTTTAATTTTATATAATTTTTTTGTTTCTTCATCTAAAGAATAATTACTTTTATTTGATTTTTTAAGAAAATAGTCATGGAAAAATTCAACACATTTTCTAAATCTAGCTATTTCTCTTAATGATACAATTGAGGGATCTTTAAAAATTTTCCTTAAAAATATATGACATTTTGATATTGCTTCTGTAGTTAATTTATATAAATTTTCTTCTTGTTTATCAAATAATTTCTATATAATACTTTTTATATATTTTTTTTCATCAGCATCCTGTAACGTACCAAAACTAAAAACATAATAAAGTAATGATTGAGGTAATTGTTCGACTTTATATACTAAATCATCTTCTTTATCATCTTCTCTAGTTAAGCCACACTTTTCTGTAGAAAATACTCTTCTTCTATATGGATTGCATGCGCCTATAAGTCGTATATTTTTTTCTAATTTTTCTCCATTAAAAGTTCTATTGATGAAAATTTCTGTTAAAAGAGATAATGATAAACAAGTATTAATTTCATCAAAGAAAACCCATAGCTCTTTTTTTATATTTTTTTCTCTATTTATATATTCTGCCTCTTTTGCTTTAGCATTTATTTCTAACATCCTTGCAATTATTTCTTCATCTGTAATTCTTGGATGAATATTTATAATTTCAACTAGTTCTTCTCCATTATTTAAAATCTGACTTAATTTTTTTATTAAAGAAGTTTTACCGCATCCCGTTTCTCCCATTATTATAACTGGTACGTTCGCTTTTATCCTATAAACTAATAATATCATTTTTTTATAATTATCTTCAGTTATTACATAATTATCAGAATTAATATTTAAAATAGATATTAATGATTTTAAATTACCTTGAGTTTTATCAACTTCATTTGGCAGATTAAGTATATTTTTTAATCTTTTTAAAAATTTATATGAAGGATCAACTACTTGATTTGCTGCTTCAATAACCAGACTATGAAACATTTCGGAAACAGGGTCCTTTTCTCCTTTTTTTGGAGAAGCACCTCTTTTAAAGTCATATATTTCAATAAACTGGCCATTGTCTTTACCTGACATTTTATATTCATTATATATTTCAGACATTTTTTCAAATGACTGTTCTGCATCTTGATCCATTTTGAACCCAATAATATTAATATTTTTATCTACACATTCTTTTATTAATTTTTCCAATTTAGTCCTTCTTCAGGGTATTTATCCCCACTTGAAAATTCTACTCCATGAGCACCAGCATCTGCAATATGAATTATTAATTTCATTCCATTTCTCCATTTCATATTATTACTTAATGCCATATTATATCCTTCTACCCAATCTTCAGGTAAATCTCCTCCTCCTTTTGGTTCAATTTTAGATATTTTATTTTTTAAAGCTTCCATATCTTCTGTCAAAGGGAAATATTCATTTTTATCCGATTTAGAATCTATTTTATCTCTATAAAATGATGCTCCAAATTTAAATTTACATTTATCTTTATATTTCTTTGTTAATTCCTTGAAAATCTGGATTACATACTCATTTGCAGCATTAATTTCTCTTCCCATTGACCCTGTTGCATCAATTAAATAACAAATATCAACATCTTGAATTTTAATCTCAGCTTTTTGTATTCCTTCATTAACTTCTTTACTTATATCTGGGAGTTTTTCAAATTTAAATTTTTTTGTTTTGTTATCAATAAAAATCAATGGAGTTTTAAATTCCACTTTACTCAAATCGTTTTCATATGCATCTAAGCATAAATCTATTTTATTTTTTTGTTGCTGTTTTTTACTAATTATTAATTTTGCAAATCCTCCATTTGTAAAATATATAGTACTGTCAGCAAAATATTTAATACATTCTTTAGTTACATCAGTATTTTGAGAATTAGAAAATTTTATCTTTTCATTAAATATTTCAAATTGACTTATAAAAAGATTTATAAATGTTTGTATTTGATAATAAGAATATTCTTTTAAATTTATATTATTTTTTATAAATGTTTCAATTTGTTCATCTGTTTCTGCTTCTTTACCTAACATTATTTGAAAAGTGTTATTTACATTTTCATCTAATTCCAATTTAGATAAATTTCCTAGATTAATTTTTTCTATTTCAAATATATTTAATATTCCTACCTTTGATAAGTAATTTTCAAAGCTATTAGGAATTTTTACATAAATTTTTATATTATTTGGTATATAAATAATATCTTCATTATTTGTATAAAATTTTGTAAAAAGAAATGAAAGTAAAAATTCATTTATTATTGATATATCTTCTGTTTCTATTAAATCTAAATGAATGGCAACCTTATTATAATTTAAATTTATTTCATCTTTTTCATCATCTTCATCTTTATTATTTGTTTTTTCCTGAACTTTATTTCTAATTCTAGGGTCTTTTTTAATCCTCTTTAATAACTGTAATAATTTTTCATAAATAATTCTTTTTGATAATCTTCCACCTAAAGGAAAATGAAAATAAATTTCTTTATTTTCTTTTATAGCTTTTTTAATTTTAAAAGATTTACCTAAACCGCATACTTCTGAAGAAAAAACTTTTATGTTATATAAATTAGGATTATCTTCGAAAATTTTTTTGTAATTCCATGAATTAATAGAAGCATTTGATATCTCTGATAAATCTAAATCATCCAATTTATGATTTTGCTCTTTTTCATTTTCTTGAAAAATTGATTCATCTCCAATATTATTTTTTTTATTATTGGTATTTGAATATTTTTCTAATTCATTTAAAAAGGAAGTTTCGTTTTCTAAATTTTTATAGACAAAAAAAATGCAGCTATCCATATATTCTCTTGAATTTAATTTATTGATATTTTTATTTTCTTTATTTTCCTTTATAGATTTTTCTAATTTATATGATAATAATTTATCAATATAACTATATATTCTATTATGTTAAAAACTAGAAAATGATTCTAAAATATCTATTATAAATAATGTATTATATTCACATAATATAGCTCTATATAAAAAAGATTGCATTTCTTCAATAGATGTTTCACCACTACATACTAATATATTTTGGGCAATTGGTAATTTTCCTAATTTTTTCTGAAATAAATATAATATATATTGTTCCAATGAGATAGTCCCGCATTTTTTAATAAAAATTCCTTTATATTTTTTATCTCCTTTAATTAGCATATGCTTATAATGTTTTTCAAAGTCCAATCCATTTTTATCAAATAAAGAAATTATATATTTTGCCATATAATCAAATATTTTTTTTGTGTATTCTTTATATTCAGTCTCATAATTATTACCTATTTTTATGTTATATGGCTCTCCATCTATAATTTTATCATCATCATATTCTGTTTTATTTAAAATATATCTTATTATTTCCTTTACTTCATAATTTCCTTCTTGATGCAATTTTATTTTTCTGAATAATTTTCCATATAAAAATCTCAAATGTTTTTCACTTTGATAGATTGTATTCAATTGATCTTCATAATCATTTTTTATTGTAAATAAGTAATTTTTTATAAAATTAAAATCTTTTTCTTCTTCATCATTATCTTTATTGAATTTATATGTTATTTTTGGGTATTTTATTTCTATATTTATTAATATCGGTATATTATATCCTTTTATTCTTAAAATTTTAATTTTATCATATATTACTTCAATATTCGAAATTATTTTCTTAAAAAATAATAATTTACCGCATTTTATTTCATACATATCTTTTTCTTTTTCTTTCTCTTCTTTTTCATCAATTTTTTTATTATTTTCTGTTTGAATATTAATTTTATTTTTTAAATTAATAAGCTCTTCAATTTTTATTTCAATTTTTTCTTCACAATTAGTATATCTAAAAATTTCACTATCGAGTTTAAATGTTAAACTTGCATCATCAACAATTATATATATATTTTCAAAAATATCTTTTTCATTTTTACTATCCAATTCTTTAATTGAAGGATAATGTTTTGAAAAACTTACCAATTTTCTAATAGTTCCTTCATCTAAATATTTTATATGTTCTATTATTTCTAATCCATTTTTATTAATCATATCTCTAAATTGATTTAAACATACAGTTGCATCTTCAATATCTTTAATAGATATACTTCTATTAGTTGGATCTAATTTATTTTTCAAATCTTCAAAATTACTTTTTATTTTACTTACCAAAAAATCAATTGCTTCCTGTTTATCATAAAATGAGGTAAATACCTTATAGAATAGACTATCAATCTCATAATCATAAATATTCTTGTCTTTTAGCTCTTTTAATGTTATTCTAAGGTCTTTTAGTTTCATTTTTGATAGTTCAATATCTTTTTGTAAAGTTGTTAATTTCTTTTTTAGACAATCTTCTGTAAAAAATTTAATACTCTTTATAACATTTTCATATTTTTTACTTTTAATTATAATTATTAAATCTTTTTTTTTATTATCATCAATATTAAAATATCGTATCATTTGATTTATAAATTTTTCTGATTGAGAATCTTCTTTTTTACTTAATTCATCTTTTATATTCTCAAATATATTTTCAAACTTTTTTGAATCTTCTTCATCTTTAAATTTAAATTTAAATATAGTTTCAATATCATTTGCTTCTTCAAATGATTTTTTTATCATGTTTAATTTAGCTAATGCATCTTTAAATCGTTCTTCCTGATCTCTACCTTTTGATTTTTCAAATATTTTTTTAAAAAGTAAAAAATCTTTAACTTTGTTAATTTCATCACATGGAGTATTTTTTAATTCAGATAGCTTATTTATGTCCTCCTGAGTTTTATCGTTATAAAATTCTTTTATTGTTTTAGTTTCTATATTATTAATAATATTTGTTAAACTTTTTATTTGCTCATTATAGGTATTTTTATGAAATATTATAAGACAATTTTTTATGTAATTTAATTCTTCAATTTTTTTATTTATATCAGTTATAGTCTTTATATAATTTCCATACTTTTCAACGGGATTGGGGATTGGG
>JAJJLE010000060.1:0-13200 GCA_023897235.1 Entodinium longinucleatum | reverse complement strand
AATCCCCAATCCCCAATCCCCAATCCCCAATCCCCAATCCCCATATTTGAATATTATATATTATGCATCAAGAAAATAAATTAAATTAATTTATTATTTATTGTATTTTATTAAAAAATTATATTTAATTAAATCACTTATTTTGTTTCTATAAATATTTTCATCATTTTTGGATAAAACTCCAAAAGATTTTTAAGTGCTTTATTATTATTAATAATCATATTTTTATCGAAATGCATTTTATATATATATTTTTTAAAAAAAATTCCAAGAAAAGATACAAAAATATATTTATCTTTTTCTTTAACGAATTTAATACTAGAAATATCTAAATTATTTTCATCTTCATTTTCAAAAATAGCATCTAACTTTGTTTTTAAATCTTTAATATTAAAATAAACTTCACCATTTTCTATATCATTTATATTCATTATTTTAAAAAATAAATTTTCGCATAAATACTCCCCCATCGCTGCTTTTAATTTTGATGTTAAATATTTTCTTTGAAGCCAATCTTTATTAGCTTCTTGAACTAAAAAATAAAAAAAATCTTCATATTTTGGATTATTTATTGAATTAAATATTAATTTTAAAAAATTTTGATAATCTCCTGAAAATAAATCACTGTTTTTTAATTTTAATGATAAATTTTTTGATTTATTTATATGTGATTTTAATTTGAGAATAAAATTTTCTGTACGTGGGTTATTAATGTTAAATATTGATATAGTATCAAAAATTGGATTACTAAAATTTATTTTTAAATGGTCAATTTTTTTTTTAAATATAGTTAAAAATGATATCTCATATTGAATAAGATTTAATTTTTCTTTATTTTTGAATAATTCTAGAATAATTAATTCTTCTATTAAAATCAAAATAAGAAATAATACATGTTGTTCAAAAAAATTATCTTTTTCATTAATTTCAATAGTTTCATAATATTTATTAATCATATCATATTTAATATCCAATGACTTCAAAATTCCATTCATTTTTTTATCACTAATAAAAAAATTACTATTATTATTATCAATAACATTTAATTCATTTTTTTTATTTATATCATCTATAGTAGAATCATCTTTTTTTAAATCTAGCCAAGAACTTCTTTTTTCAATATTTTTTTTCAAGCACTTTCCCACAAAATTTTTAAAATTATTACTCATATTTTTACCCTCTGGTAAAATCATATCATTATTCAAAATATTTATTTTCAAATTATTTCCAAATAAAATTTTTAATAAAGTGATGCCATAATTCATCACATTAGTTTTTATAGGATTATCAGATACGTTTATTTCATCTTTATTAGGAGTATAATATTCTTGATATTCTTCTGGTGATATAAAAAATTTATGAAGCCCATAATCAAATAAAATATATTTATTATTTTTTGTTATAGCGAAAGAATAGGGGGATATAAAAATAAAAGATTTAAAATTACTTTCACAAAAATTAAAAACATTATTTAATAATTCTTTATTAAATATTTTTATTTCTTCTTCAGTAAAGTCATGATGAGTTAAATAAGAAGATAAAATTTCACAATCAATAAATTCAAAAATAAAATGCGTACCTATGTTTTTTTCGTTTTCGACCTTATATAATTGTAAAAAATTTTTATTTTTTGAAAAAATTTTCGATAAATAAAATTCCATTTTAAAATAAAAAGCATGAGATAAAATAAATTCTTCACTATATGTTTTAATTAAAACTAATTTTTTCTTTTTTAAATCTTCAGCTATTCTGCATTTATATAAATCACTTTTAAACCCTACATCAAAATCACTCTCATATTTAAATCTTTTATCATTTCCGATATAAATAACATTTTCTTTTTGATTTAAACTAATATTTTTATCATCCAAATTATTATTTTTTTCTATAATGATATTATTATTATAATCACTTTTAAAAAAAAGATGATTAAAATATTCATCCCATGATAATCTTTTATCAGGGTCTTCCACTAATAATTTATTAATTAAATCATCAAAAATTTTATCACCTGATTGTTTGATAGGAACTCTATTTTTAATTTTTTCATAAATTTCTTTTTCATTAACACCATCATATGGTAAACTATTAAAATGGAGTTGATATATAAGCACACCCACACTCCAAAGATCTGCTTTTGAATTATATGGTTTATTATTAATAATTTCAGGGGCCATGGTGGCAGGGGTACCCAGGTGGGTACGCGTCACTGCTTTTTTTAATTCTTTACTAAAACCATAGTCGCATAATTTTGGAATAAAACTAGTTTTTGTTTCATCAGTGTATTTTATTAGTATATTACCTAATTTTAAATCTCTATGGATTATATTATTTTCTGATAATTTTTTAAAAGCATTGTTTAATTGAGACATTATATATTTAACTTCTTTTAGAGTAAAACCTTGTGGTCTTTTATATAATTCATGAGATAAATCATTATCACAAAGTTCCATTACAATATTATAGTTATTATCTGTTTCAAAATTTGTATAATATTTTACTGAGTTTTCGCAATTGCATTTTTCCATACATTCAAGTTCTTTAAAAAATGCATTTATTAAATATTCTCCATATAAATTCATTTTCTTTTTATTAACTCTTTTTATTGCTATTAGTTCTCCAGTTGATTTTAATTTTGCGCTGTATACATTCCCAAAAGAACCTGTTCCTAAAATTTTTCCTAATTCTATATTTTTATTGTTATATATTTTTTTGTTGCTCATTTTTTTTAAGTTAAATATTTATATTATTTTAATATTATACATAAATTAGCATAATAATTGTAGTATATTGAAAATCAAAACCTAAAATATGAATCATTACGAAGAATTTAAAAAACTACATTATGCCAATTCACCATTATTAATCGGTAATGTTTGGGATGCCATAAGTGTTAAAGCTTGTGAAAAAGCAGGATACGAAGTTGTTAATGTATCCAGTCATCCGGTTGCGGATATGCTTGGGTATAAAGATGGTCAAAACATGAGTTTTGATGAAATCTTTTTTATTAGTAAACGAATAAAAGCATCTACACCACTCCATGTATCTGTAGATATTGAAGCTGGATATACCAATAACAATGATATTTTAAATCATTATGTTGAACGATTAGTTGATATTGGAGTCTGTGGTATTAATTTAGAAGATGGTATAACCAATGGTGAAGAACGAAAATTAGCTGATGTATCAATTCTTGAAAAAAAAATACAATCTATTAAAACGTATTTGAATTCAAAAAATAAAAATATATTTATTAATGCACGTATAGATACCTATACCACAAAACATCCAGAAGCATTTAACGAATCTTTAAATCGTGCTCAAATTTATGAAGCTGCAGGTGCAGATGGTGTTTTTATTCCTCTGATAGAAGATGATCATGAAATTAGAACGATATTAGATACAGTTGACATTGCGTTAAACGTATTTCTTACGCCACAATTGAATAATTACGATCATATCGCCTCTTTAGGAGTGCATCGCATCAGTAGCGGTAACAAAGTACAAGCTAAAGTCAATGAGTTAACTGAAGATCTATTTAAGGATTTATTTCAGCATAAGAATTTTAATCGAATAATTTAAAAATGAATTAAAAGGTCAGTAGTAATTGAACTATAATATTTAAAATATAATTAAATTAAATTTAAAACTAATAGAAAAAATGAGAAAAACTAATTACCAAAAAAGTGCTAGAGGAAAGACAGCAAAAGGCATAATTCAAGCTTATTCTCGTGAATTAATAAAAGATATTGTGACTCATTCTATGAAAATTGCTGAAATCAAACGATATCATAAAAAATCTCAAAACATTTTTGAAAATAGATTAATTAAAAAAGAAGAAAATTATATAATGAGTGATTCTAATTTTTCAGGGCAAATTTATCCTAAAAATAATTCAGGCCTTAAATGGGTTTTTATTTCCAAATCTTTGGGAAAAATTATAACAGTGGAGGATAATGGAGAAATAAAATTATATGAATTTAATACTAGAAGTAGTAATGTATATAATATATTAAACAAAGAAGAATTTAATTTAATTATATCTGCTGAATTATTTGAGCATGCTCAAACAGCTGATTGTAAATTATTAATTCTTTTAAAGGACTTAACTTTTTTCAGTATAGATTTGATTATCTTGAATTCTCAGACAAACAATGAAGAAGAATATGATATCAACAAAATAATTAATTCTGCTACTTCTAAAACTTTTGATTTTAAACCATATTTAAATTTACCAAATAATGATTTAGAGATTCAGTGGGAAAAGGATTATAAAAATATTATATTGTTTCCTAAAAGTATAAATGATAATTCTAAAGATATTATTCTGAATTTTTCTCATATAGCAGGAAAGTTTCTTGTTTTCAATTTTTACTCTAATTCAATTGTTGGAAATTATATTATTAATCATAAAGACTTTGAAGAAGAAAATGATAATAATTTAACTGATATATATGAATTTATTAAACTATTTATAAATAAATCTTGGAGTATATATCAATATGAATGTACCTCAAAAATTATTGAAACAATATGTTCAAAACAAGATACCAGAAATTTCATTAAATTAGCCAAAATTTTAATGATGGATGATGGAAATGAAGAATCCTTAGAGAAATTAATATCTGATGATTTTCCTGTTGCTGAAGATGAAATAAAAAATATTTATTCAAAAAAAATATTTCCTTTTATTAAATTTAAATTAGGAAATATTTCAATATATACAATTTTAAGAAGAATAAAATATTTTTTGGATAAAGTTTATGAAGGTTTTCTAGCTTTTAAGAAAGATGATTATTCTTTAATTAAATGCAAAAATAGATTACTTCTTATCTTATTTATGAAATGCTTTTCACGAAAAATAAAATTAAAAGAATGCTTCAAATTTTATGATCAGAAAAATAAGGGATATGTAGATGAGCAACTTGCAAGAGAAATATTAAATGATTTAACTATCGGCTTTAGTAATTCAGAATTAGATGATATTTTTAAAATATTGAATTTATTCGATGAAAATAATAAATATATGTATAATTATTTATTTGATACTGAAGAATATTTAATAGCCAAAATATTATATATGTCCAATATAGATAAAAATAATAATATATTTAGTTGTAATTGTATAAACATTGAAGATTGTGATTTCGATATCATAGAGAAAGATGAAGCTTTAAATTTTATAATAAATTCAATATTTAACAAAAGAAAATTAACAAATATATTATATTTAAAAACAACAAATTTAATTTTTACTATCACTTCTTTGAATAAAAATATTTATATATTTAAAAGAGAAACAAAACTTACTAATAATCCAGAAATATTATTAAAAATAGGAACTATTAATTTAAATTCTTTTTATAATGAACCCCCTCAATTTATAGATTTTATCGAAGAAAGAAATTTATTGATTACTCAAAAAACGAAAGAAAAATCGACCGAATTAGTTTTGATTAATATATATGAAGATTTGATATTTCCAAATAAAGATAAAAAATATATTAAATATGAAATAACAAAAAATTCCAAAAATGCTTCCAAAAATTTAATAACATTTCAAGATAAAAATCCACTTTTATTCGAAAAATTTTTATATCTTCAAAGAAATGAAATATTCCTTTTATATGGGCATAATACAATATATTTAATAAATCCAAAAATTCCTAAATATAATCTATCTCTTAAAATGAGCGGAAGTAAAAATTCTAGATATACAGATATTTGTAAAAATTATTGTGAAAATCCTGATGAAGAAATGGGTAAATCTTCATTAAATATTTTTTGGAAAACGACCTTACAAACACGTTTAAAGCAAATATTAACTTTTTCTTTTGTTAATAAAATATTTGGAAGTGAACATAATAAAAATTATTCAAGTACCGATTGGATAGTTTTTCTTAATGATAAAAACGAAATAAATTCATATTCGGTGAATCAAATTTTTTTATCATTAAGTTCAAAAATGGCTGATGTTCCTTTACCTGGTGAAGAAGAGGAGCAAATACTTTCTTTTATTAATAAAAAAATGAAACATTCTCTTATAAACTATCATGAAAATGAAGTAAATAATTTTTACTCATATAATAGTATGCTCAAAAAAAAAGATAATGAGATAATTAATCAAATTGCATTTAATATAAAAGAATCATTAATAAATGGCAACATGCTGATGATAAACCCAAAATATTTTCAAATTCAAAATATCCACCAATTAGTATTCCTTCTCAAGTATTTAAAATTAAATTATAGTACTTTTCAATTATTCGAAATGTATCCCGAATTAAATTTTTCACCAGTAATATATGAGCAAAATTCAGAATTTTTGAAGTATGGATTTTCTTTAAAAAAAAAGAACTACGATGAAACTAATGAAAATGAAGATATTAGAATACCAAAATCAAAAAATTTATTTAAAAGTGATTTATCAGAATTGGAGCCAAAATATACTATATTTGATTCTGGCCTTAAAAAACTAGGAATGTTTATATTAAAACAAAGACTTAAAGAAAAAGATGTTTTTGAAAAGATAGATAAAAAAAAAGAAGAAATATTAGATTCAAATCAATTTAATCGCGGATGTCAAGATATTGGTTTATTAAGTCCTAATTATTTAAATCCAGAAGAATTAAAAGAGCTTTTTAAACATATGGATATTAATAATAATAATGTTGTAACTTTAGATGAATTTTTAAATTTTTTGAAAAAAAGTGATATTAAAAACATTTTGTTGAATATTAAAAATGAAAATAATATAAAAATAAAAAATGAATATATTAATGCTTTGGAATCCGAAAAATTTTTTATGTCTTCTTCTGATATTAAAATTCAAAGCATTTCCAAAAAAATAGAAGATATAAAAAATTATTATTCCAGAATAAAAGAAGTTAATGAAGAAGAGGTATTAAAAACATTACAAAATATTTTTAAAGTTATTTCAATTAAAGATTTTACAAATAAATTTAAATTAGGTATTATTTTCCCAGATGAATTTAAAAATTTTTTAAGTGAACATAATATGGAAATTTCAGAAGAAGATATTATAAATATATTTGGATATTTCGATAAAAAAAATAAAAATAATTTTATTTTACTTAGAGATATTCTTATATATCATCCTGATTATAATGATAATTTACCAGATAAAGAAAATTTTTCTAGTATGGATAATAATAATTTAGAAAGTCAATATCAAAATTTAACTGATAAAGAAAATTTAGACACAAAAAATAGTAATAAAAAATCAAAAATTTCAGACAATAATAAAAAAATTAATTTTGCTTCAAAATTAAATTCAGATAAATATTTATTAATTTGGATGGGAATTATGAAAAAATTAATAAAATTTTGCTTAATGATCTTAAATATAGAACCGAAGGAATTCTCTGATAAATTTATTTTTGTAAAAGAAAGCAAGCATTCTTTTGTTAATTTGAATTTTATCCAAACAAAATTAATAATTGAAAAATTAACTCAAAAAATTACTAATTTCTTACCTATTGAAAAAAAAATCCTTTTCGAATATTATTTAGATTATTATAAATATGGAATTCTTTTTAAGGAAAATTTGAAGTCTTTATTTGATGATATCATGGATTATATATATGAACAATTTTCTGCTATAGATGATTTTAATTTCAGAACATTTGACAGTGTGAATGGTAATAAATATATAAGTGAACAAAATAAAAATTTAGAATTAAATAATGAAAGACTAAGAGATAAAAATATTAAAGAATTATTACCTATTTTTGACATATCATTTTTGGAGTTTATTTATCATTTACAGAAAAAAAATAATTTCCAAAATCTCGATACATTTAATGAATATTTATATTCCATTACAAAAGGTAAAGATTATTTATCAGAAAAAGAATTTAATATGCTTTTAAAAGATATTTCGCCTATAGAAATATATAATTCAAAATTTGTGGCGAATTTATTTGATTATTTAAGTGAATCAATTATATTATTAAATGAGCCAAAGAAAAAAGTAGTTACTATACCAAGATTAATTATGTCTATAATTTATATGTTGAAGCAAAAAGAAGCCATGAAAAAAATTGTTAATTGTGAGCAAATATATTATGCAAAAGAAAATCTAAATATATTATTGGAAAACTTTGATAGTAGTAGCATTACTAAATTAAAACAATATGATGATATAGGGAACCAAATATATAATTTATCTTCTCAATATCATTCCTTAATCAAAGAAGCTATTTTCAGTGGTGTAATAATATTAAGTAAAAAAAAAGAAATAGATATAATAAAGCATCAATTAATATCAATTCAAAAATCAATTTTAAATTATAATAATTATTTCTTATTACAAGGAAATTCATTATTAGTAAAAAAATTCAATAGGCGTCTTAAAGCAATAAATAAATTAAATAAAGAACTAAGTGAAATGGGAGTTGAAGATAGTCAATACAGTGATGGAATCGGCAAAAAAGATTTAGATTATTCAAAAATACAAATACCCACAGTAATAATAAATGAAGAAAATCCAAAAAAATTCGCTAATATTAAAAAATATTTATGTGGAATGATTGAAAGTTTTGATTATTATCATCCTGAATTAAATTGCCCCGTAAATGTTATTAAAATCAGGAAAACTTTTCTTTTTGAAGAAATATCTGAAGTAGATGGACAAAATCTTTTAAAGCATATAGAATTTTCTCTTAAAGTAAATCATTATTTACAACAAGAATATTTAAATAAATCAACAACTATTAAATCATTTGAAGATTTTCCTTTTTTAAGAAATTTAGGAGTTTTTTCTAAAGAAATTATTATTAATCAAAGAATCGAAGAAGAATATTATATTATAAATGAAAAAATAAATCCTACTAAATATATTTCTTTATATAGTTTAATCAAATCGAATGGAGGCCTTTTACAAATCCCAGAATTAATTAATACTGATATGGCGTTTTATATTTTGAGATATTGGGGAAAAAATATTTTAAATATATTAAGTGATTTATTCAAAATAAATGTAAGCTTAAAATATTTCACAGTCAGAGACTTTTTTGTTTCATATGATGGTAAAAAATTAAAAATGGCAAATTTATTAACATATAGTTTCTGCGATATGAAAGGGAATATATACTCAGGCCCTGATCTTCTCAAAATTTTAATTTTATTAGAAGATATTCAATCTTCTCAATTAGATACCGAAGAACAAAAAACCGAAATTTATTCTAATGCCTATATCCCACCAGAGACCATTAAAAGCAATAAAAATTTAACATCAAGAGTTGATTCTTGGGTATTTGGTATTATCTTATTTAATATTTTATTCGGACATTCTCCGATAAGTTATTATACCCAAATAAAAGAATGGTGGGAATATTATTATAATCAGAAATTTACTAAAGATGTATATGATATTCAATTTATGAACTCGAAAAATCATTTTTATTATAATCCTTTTTCAAATATATCAGAAATAATGGAAGACAAAGATTATTTTTTAAAAGCATTAAAATTAAAATCATTTTCGGCCGTTGTCAAAAAGACTCATCTCAATTTAGCGACAGAAAATAATAATACTATTAATGGAATAGGAATTATTTTTGATATGATTAATTCATGTTTAAGCATCGATCCAAGAAAAAGGCCTTATTTATCATCTTTAATTCAATGCGACTTATTCAGTTTTGAACCTCAAGAATTAGTTCTATGTAATAAATTTTTAATTAATGTTTTGAATTATTATTCTCCTGATATGGTTATCCATAAAAAAATATTAATACCTTTAAGGGGTATATGTGTTGAAGTTATTAAGAATGAAAATTCGAACCCTAATGAGATAAATAATTATCAGAATTTTATATTTAATGTTATCAGGGAATTAAATATATATTTATTTAGTAAAACTTTTAGTGCCAAAGCACGTCATTCAGATATCAAAATAGACAAAGATAATAATGATATCGAAGATGATATTTATATCAAAACACCTCAATGTTATTTTAAAAATAGTATTATAGTAAAATATGTAATAGAAATGAAAATAATTGATATATTAATATTTTTAGTTTTACGACATTTCGATACTAATCTTACTTATTTCAAAAAAAAATTTAATAAAGAATTAAAAAAAGAAATGATGGATAATGTGAATAATTTAGGAAAAGCAAAAACAATAAATTTAACGACAGAAAAAAAAAGTAATTATAATAATGAAATGAGACATTATTGCGGAAGATTAATATCAGCCTTGATTGATTTTTTATATAATTGCATTCAAGCTATGGCCTCTTATGACCACGCTCTAACGTTGTATGTAGAAAATGTCTTAATTTGGATAATTAAATTATTTATAGGAGAAGAGAATCAATTATTGGGAGAAATATGCGATTATAAAAATTCGGAAGATAAACTTAAAAAATATCTTATTTATCGCACTTTTATGAGGAATGAAAATTCGATGTTGAAAAAGGAATTTAAAGAGGATGAATTAGATCAAATATTCAGTATATTAAATGCGAATAAAAATTTATGTGAAGTCAAAAGTTATTGGTGCCCTGAATTATATTATTTTACTATAGATTTATTTAAAGAAGCTTTTGGAGAAAAATGTTTAGGAAATAGTAATTATATTGTAATTAAAAATTATTTTTTAACTATTAATTCATATACAAGAAATATCGCAAATCTTTTGGAAAATCCTTTAGTAAATAATAAAATAAATAGTTATTTATCTTTTATAGGAAGAGATCAACAAATTCAAATTAATTATTCTTTTATAAATACAGATTATACTTATCAAATATTATCATTGACCGATATGTGCACAAATTTATTTTTGAAAAATAGCGATGAAAATTCATATTTAAAAAATTTAGAAGACAAAAAAAATGGATTGAGCTTTATCCATACTATATTACAAAATAAAAATAGGTATAAAATAAGAGGGTGTTTGGATTTCAAAATTCATTTTATAATTCAAAAATTTTTATTTACAAATCAGAATAATTTATCAATAAAAAAAGAAATATTTAATATTCTAAAAGAAATCTCTTTATGTTTAGTAGATATGAATGAAATAAATTGGTTATTCGGAAATAATTTTGATAAAGTATTTGGCGAATTATATAAAGAAAAAACAGATTTAATAGATTTAACAGAGACATATGGATATGGAAATACTTCAAATTGGGATTCTAATTTTTCTTTAATTGATTTTATGAATAAATTATTAATACAACCTCATTCATTTGTATTATATTTCACTAATAGATTTTTGAGTATAAATTACAAAAAAAGCGCCGATTCTTATATTAATTATATGAAAGAATTTGGCAATATATTTATTAATCCTTTATGCTTAACTCCTATTATAAAAGCAATAAAGAATCCTGCGGAAAATTATGTCACGAAACAATTGGCGTTGGATATAATATTTAATTTAATGCTATCGAATGATAAAAGAATTATATCTAATTTTAATTTAACACTATGTAATTTTTATGAACTCTTAGTAAACACTGTACGTAATTGCATTCAATTACCTAAGCATCTTCAGGCTAAAAATGATGATATAAAAAGTGTTGAAATGAATGCGGATAAATTATTTAAAGATTCAGTAAGAAGTGTTATAAAAATAATCATAGAACAGCAAAATCCTTATATACGAACACAAATATTTAGTAGTCCTACAATGCTTAAATATATGAAACAAAATAATTTAGTATTTAAAGCACGAATGAATATTAATGAAATCGAGAATAAATTTAATGAAATAAATAAAAATTATTTAAATAAAACAGGCAAAAATGTGGCACAAAATCAAGAAAAAATAGATGGGAAAATTATATTCTGGATTAATTGCTTTAAATGCTGGATATTTCATATCGGGAATGAAAATATTCAAAGTTATATGCCAAATATAAAAAATGTCATGTATATTATATATAAAATATTAAATAATGAATGGAGTTTAGGTATAAAAAATAACGAAAAAAATTGCTTAGTTTTTAATATTATAAAATTATATGAATGGATTATTAAAAATTATCATCATGAATTCATTTTCCCAAAAGATGACGAAAGCTTAACTTTCCAAATGATAATAAATTTCATGAATAAGATAAGAGATAATAATTTGACAATGAAGGATATAATTATTAAAATAAATAAAATGAATGTGGCAAAAACAGACAAAGATTATTTTAATAAATCTAGGAAAATAAAAAGCAAAGAAATTTCTAAAGAAAAAGAAGATCCTTTTGTATTAAATTTATTCGGGAATAAATCTTATACTCTACAAAAATTATACAATTATATATCTATCAAATTATTAAATATTATATATATAATATTTTCGCAAAATGATCATTTTTATAATAAAATATTCGAAAAAATAAAATTCGGAGTAATTTTAAGCGAATTATTTAAAGTTCAATATGATACTATAAGTCTCTTTTTGGACCAAGAAAATATAGATATTTCAATATTAGATAATTATATGGCTGAAGTCAAAATTAGATTAGGTCTTTTTGAAACAATGATGAAATTACCTAAACAATATGATGATATTAAACTTCAATTTTTGCAAACAGATTTTATTAATTATATGTTTAAAAATATGATTAATGATTTCAGAAAATTTAAAACAGATTATAAAAAATTAACTTTAGAATTTTTAGCTTTTAAAACTTCTTATGTCCTTAGAACAGAAGCATTTTCATTTTTAAATATAATATTCAAAAAAAATAATAATATAAATATAAGGACTAAAATAGATTGCTTTGTTTATGATGAAGTCATTAGAAATATAAAAGTTACTAATTTTATTGCTAATGAATTATATTTAATTAAAAAGAGAGTAAAAGGAAATGAAGTTTTGAGTTCATTAAGTTTTTTTAATACTATAATTATCAATAATGAAAGAGAAATAATAAGAAATATGAATTTATTAAACGCTTCTGAATATTTTATTTATGCTATGAAAAAAGACAATACAATTAAAAAATTATATCCATTTATTCCTGAATATATTAATAAAGTTCAAAAAGGAATAGAATATGAAAAATGAAAAATTAAAATACTCTTTATTTTTATAAAAATTATTTATATTATTTAATATAATTATTATTAAAATATTGTTTTTTTGATAAATTTAATTTTATATTAAAATAATATGGGGATTGGGGATTGGGGATTGGGGATTGGGGATTGGGGATTGGG
>JAJJLE010000059.1:0-13291 GCA_023897235.1 Entodinium longinucleatum | reverse complement strand
CCCAATCCCCAATCCCCAATCCCCAATCCCCAATCCCCAATCCCCAATCCCCATTATACTTTTTAAAATTTAGTTATTTTAATAATTACTACTCTTTTTATTCATTTAATTTAATTAATTTTTATCAAATATAAATAATTTAATTAATATTTGATTCTAATGGAGTTAGGCTGGACATTTAACAATAAGTCCTCATCCGACTACTTCCAAAATTTAAATTTAAATTATCTATCAAATTGTTTCTATTTGTAGTTCCATATTTAAGTTTTTCTTTATCATACAATTCTAATTCTTCTTTGCCAATAATATTATAAAAGGCTAAAGAATCACTTGCTTTTAAAGAAAATCTACATAAATACTTTTCAATTTTTTTTTCAAAATTTGTATTATTATCAGCAACATTAAATATTTTACTATTCCATAAATCTTTCCTATATAAATTTTTATATAATAATGTAGCATAATCCTTTTCTTTTCTATTTTCATCTAATATAATTTTTAAAATATATTTTCTTAGAGCCACAGCTATTTCTTTTTTTGTAATTATCTTATCTTTATGCTCCTCATTAAAATAATTTTCAATTATTTTTTTTGTTTCATCGTCCAAATCTTTATTAAAATTTTTATCAATATTCACTTTTAATTTGTTAAAGCATAAAAAGTCTATATAATAAATGCAATCTAATAATTTAATTGTAGTAATTTCTTTTCCTTCTTTTTCAAAATATTCTAAAAAATATTTATGGAAATTAATATAATCATTATTTGCTTTGGAAATGCAATCATTTATACTAGATTCTTTAGTAGAGCTTGGCTTATCTAATAAATAATTTATCAAAATCATAAATTGCTCATTAAAAATATGATAAAAATCATAATTTTTGTCAAAATATTCATATAATTTTTTTTTATCTTCATCAGAAATATTTTTATAACCATATTTTTTCTCATATTTAATTAAATAATCATTTTTAATTCTTTTCCATCCTTCGCCTTCATATATTATATAAGTAAAATTTTTTTCGTTTAACAGGCACTTATTCGGTAAAATAGCTCTTGCCAATTCTTCTTCTATTTTATCGAAATAAAATGAGAATTTAAAAGTATTATCATTATTTTTACTATAATAAGAATATAATGTAATAAGACCTTTAAAATTAATAAATGAAGTTTTTTGTAAACTCGATTCAACATCTATTATATTATATCTTTTAATTTTTTGGATATCTATTTCTAATTTAAGAAAAGGTTTATAATATTTCAAATTTTTTCTTTGCTCTGATTTAATTATTGGCATCAAAAAAGAATTTTGAAGTTTAATAAATTTATTAAAACCTTCGTTTATTATTCCATATCTTTTTTCATCTTCATCATCTAATAAAAAATAAGCTATATCCATATTATCATCTAAATGCTTATCTTTTTCTTTTGGGAATAGAATATTATTGTTTATATTTTTAAATTTTTTAAACTGTTTTCTAAACTCCTCATCTCTATAAAGTTCTTGTTCATTGAGTTTCTTATTTTTGGCCTCAAATCTTGAAATTTTTCCTGAATTTTTATTTATCATCATTTTTACGAAATTATTATAATCCAAAAGATATTTTAAATTTATGATCTCTTTTTCATGTGTAATATAAGAAAAAAGTAAAGGATATTTCTCTTCATTATTTTTTGAAGATAAAAATTCGACTTTAAAATTATCAAAAGATGCAAATTCAACTTGCTCAAAATAATTGGCTAATGGATAATCTTTTTCTTCATCAATTTTTTCAAATTTTAAAATTTTATTATATATAATTTCACCATATTTTTCTTTTAAATTTTTTTGGAAAATATTGATATCCTTAAATGCATCATCTTCTAGATTACTATTTTGGCCAATTTTATTTAAAATATTTATAATGAATATAAATAATGTATTTTTTAATAAATTATTATTTATAATTTCTCTAATTATATCACTTTCTTTTCCTTCTAAAATTGTCTTATTTTCATAATATATTTTAATAAATCCTATTAAATATATTTTTACAAAACTTATTGAATATAATTTTAATAGATTCTCATTATTATATTTTACATAATCTTGATTATTTTCTTTATTTATTAAGGAATTTAAATATTTACAATATTTTTCAAATAATTTATACAATTCATTTGTAAATGAATTTAAGTTTTCTAACGAATCGAAATAAATATTAATTATTAATTCAAATATTTTCATGATAATATTTTCAGCTTTAATTGAATTATTCAATAATGGAAAATATAATTTATCATATGGTATAGATATAAAAGCATTGCAATTATCTTGCTTTATAGTTGAATAAATAATATCCATTATTATGGCGATATTATATTTAATTAAATTTTCATTGTCTAAAATATATTCAAGTATATATTTTTTATATTCTTCATTTGCTTCTTTTTTATATTCATCAATTAATATTGAAGAAAATAATTCTTCAGAATGCTCATTTTTATTTCCTTTAATTTCCTCTTTTAAAACTTCCAAATTTTTTTTCATATCATTTGAATTTTTATTTTTGTCTTGATTATATTTAATTATTCTTTTAAGTAAATCTAATAATAATTTTTTTTTTCTCTCAAAATCATCCCTTTTAATATTATCAATAAAAAATTCTGAAATTTTTTTAATTTCTTCAAATAAAAATAATTTTTTGCAATTAAGATTCAATCTATTATCCACAGATTTTAATGATTCTAAATGATTAACTAATTTATATACAAAATTTTTTAAATCTTCTACATCATTTTTTTTATTAATAATATCTAAATAATTTAAAATAAATATTCCTATTAATTCTGAAATAAGATTAGAAAATGATTGATTAACTATTTTTTCAGTTTTTTCTAGTTTATATAAATCTTGTAAATTTTCATTATTTAAATTTTTAAATATATCCTTTATATCTAATGATTTCAAAAATAAAAAAAAGTTAATTATTGGATTTATTGATTCTGAATAATATGCTTCCAACCAAATTATCCTTTTAATTATAAAGTCTAATTCACTCTTATAAATATTATTTTTACCAAACTTATAATCTATTATAATTTCAACAAATTTTTTAATATCATTTTTTGGCTCAAATATACGATCATTTGAATTTTTATTTATTATATATAATAGATAATCTTCAAATAATAGATTATAAAATTTTACTTGGATTCCTTTTGATGTTGATTGTATATATTCTATATTTTGAAATTTACTGAAATTTTCAGAAGTAAAAGCTTCGATCTTTGATAAATTATCTTCATATTGCTCTCTAGCATAATTAAATTCTTCTTCTTCATCTGGACAAAAATTTCTAAAAGCATCTTCGTTTTTAATATATATATCAAGAATATTGTTTTTAAGAAAATTATCCATTTGTTCTAATAAACTTTTTGAAGGTAAATTAAAATCAAAAAATATTTCAAGTTTTTCATCTGCATATCTTTTATTATCTATTTTACAATTATTAGTAAACATTTCTAAAATAGCTTCATTTAATTTTTTAAGTTCAACATCTTCTTCTGTATTAAAATTAAAATCTTTTCTTTTAAGTAGTGAAGAAAAAAAATAGTTTTTTTCAATTTCAATAAATAGAGATTTAAATTCATTTTTATAAATTTTAATTACAAAATTTTTAATAATATCAAAAATGCAAATATCACCTCTTGAATACTGTTCTTCTATAATTATTTTTTCAAAAATATTTTTGTTTTTATCTTCTTTATTTTTATTTTTAATATTTTTAATGATTATTTTATCTAAATAATCATTTAAATATGGATCATTAATAAATAAGTTTCTTATTGTATCAATATATTCATATTTATCCATATTTTTTAATTTTTCATCACAAGAATAAAAAGAAAATTCAAGAAGGCATAAAATTGAATATATATTTTCAAAAAATATAGTTTGTTTATTGATAAAAATTTCAAATAAATCAAAAATATTCATATCATAAAGTTTATTCATAGTAATTATATTCTTATTATTATCATAATAATCCTCGCCATTAATATCATCAATAAATACTTGATTATAATTAGCTAAATTAGATAATGAGCCCATTAATTTTTTTCTTGAAAAAAGCTCATTCTCATCAAAATTTTGCTTAATTTTATTAAATTCTCTTTCTAAATGAACTAAAAATATAAAAATTTTATTTTTGCTTTCCTCAGGATTTCTATTAAATTCTATTTCCTTATTTTCAATTACTGCTTTTAAATAATCAATAATAAAATATTCATATGGGAGAAATTTTAATATACAAATTTTTGAGTTTTTATTCGATAAAAATTCTTCTATTTCAGTTTCTAAATTGTTTTCATTTTTGATCGAAGAAATGTTTATTTCCTTAATATTTCCATGATTTTCGAATGAATTTTCTTTTATGTTATCAATTATTCTTGTGAAAGTATAAATAACTATTTTATTATTTTTATTTTCCAAATTTTTATAATTATTTAAAAAGTTTTTAATATTATTAAAAATATTTTTATTATATGAATCTAATATTTTATTATAAAAATAATTATATTTTTCATCATTTTCCCAGCTATTTTTATTCATTAATAATAATAAAATGATATCTTGAGGTAAAGTAGAGCTTATTTTTTCTGCTATTAAATCTTCAAAATTACTATTTTTATTGGAATAAATAATTCCACTTATTTCCTCTATATCGCAATTTATTAATAAATCATGTATATTATAATTGATTAATTTATATTTGTTTTTATCAAAATTAACTATATTTTTACATTTCAAATAAAGTTCATTAGCTTTAAAAATTTCTTCATTACTCATTATATATTCGAATGATAAGTTTTGCTTTTCAAAACGATTAAGAAAAGGTATTTCTTGATTTTTAAGCTTATCTTCATCAACAATAATAATACATCTAAATTTATCGTTAACTTCTGAAGATTGATTTGTAATACTTCCTAATGCTATTCTTGCATATTTTTTATCCCTTATTTTAACGAAATTTTGATTAAATAAATCATAAAGAGAGGTATATATTGAATCTAAATTCTTTAAAATTAAAATATTTTCTTTTTCAATTTTTAATTTAATCTTATTCAATATTTTTGTTGTATATTCTTCATTTTCAATATCATCTTTAAATACGCTTCCTATAAATATACTAAAATCATTAGTTTTATTATTAGTTTCTAAAAATTGAGATAGTAAATAAATTCCTATATTTGATTTTGTAATTAATAAAAGATATCTACTCAAATATTCATTATAAAACTCTTTTAAATTATCTATTATTTTATTTCTCACATCAATTGTATATTTATATTTTAGATTTTTGGCAATTTCATTTTCTTCATTATTATATGTTTCGAAAAATTTTTTGATAATAATATGAAATCCTGTTTTTTTATCAGTTAATTCCAAACCACCAAAATTTCTTTCAAAGCTATTTAAAGCAATATTAATTAAAGCTTTTTTATCAATTTTATTTTTATTTTTTAAAAGTTGTTCATTTATTTTAAATGCAGAATACTGAATTAAGTGATGAAAATCTCTATTTCCATGGAAGTCTTCATATTTTTTAAGTCTATTATTATTTTTTAATTCTTCCTTATATCTGAAATAACTTAAAGCTAATTTTTTAAAGAATTTTTCAATGCTTTCTTCATAATTTTTATCTAAATAAGATTTTGCTATTGTCGTCGCATAAATTTCCATATCATTAATATTAGGTTCAGGTATTTTAATTGTCATTCCTCGATTCATTTTTGCGGAATCTAATTCCCAATTAGATACCCCGACAAACGAAACTTTTTTATCATTTTTTTCATCAATTTTTTTTTTATCTTTTTTTTCATCATTTGGATCATATTCTAAATTGCTATGTATAACTTTTAATGGATTATGAGGAGAGTGCTCTGCAAGACCCATTTCATCGAAAAGAATTGTTGAATTAATTTCTTTGTTTTTATCTAATGCTATTATTTCTCTTGCTCTTCTAAATATTTTTTCAACACCCTCCGACTTACTGTTTAAAGCTCCTTGATAAGTAATTAAATGTATTCTAGGATAAAGTTTAAAAAATTCATTTTTAGATGAAGAGCCTCTCATTGCATTATTTATTAATTGAATACTTAAAGACTTACTATTTCCAGGCTTACCTATTATAAATATTGGAATTTTTTTATTTATGCATACAAAAAGTGAAAATAAATTTTCTAATAAAGCTCTATTTCTTGCAATGTATTTATCCAGATCAACATTGTCAGCAATAAAATCTTGTTCCTTTTTTGGAATATCCAAGAAATTTAAAGAAATAAATTCTTGGCATATTAAATTTAATTTTTCTGATAATATATCTCTCAAATTTAATTGATCTGATAGACGTAAATAATAAACCATATATATTGATAAATTTATTGATAATTCTCTTTTTTTACCAGTAATTAATTTAAAATAATTTTCTTCGTTATTTTTGATTAATTTGCTTTTTTTATCAAAATAATCTACAAAAAACTCATAAAATTGAGTAAATCTATTTATTTCCCTTAATGAAACCGAAGAAATTCCATTATTATCTCTAACGAAATTTTGAGCTTCAACGATTAATTTAGTTGAAAATTTAATCAAATTATCATCATTTATTTTTCGATTAACCATATTTTTGATATATAGCTCTTCATCCTTAGGAGTTACGCTACCAAAATCAAAAACATAACTTAATAGAGAATGAGGCATAGGATTTACTGAATAAACTAAATCAGAAATTCGATAACAATCTATATCTTTTATTAAACCGACTTTTTTTTGCTTAAATCTTCTATAAGGGTTTGCTGCTCCTATGAAAGCTATATTATCAGGTAGTATTTTTCCTTGGCAGGATCTCTTACAAATAATTTCGCTTAATAGATCCATGGATTTGCAAGTATTTAATTCATCAAAAAAAACAAATAATTTTTTTTCTTCGAAATGAGTTCCAGATTCATATAGTTTTTTTCTTTCTTTTTCTTCTGATTTTAATTTTTCGGCCTCAGGTAAAACTGAATTTTCAATGAAATCTATTATATCTTTATTTGTATGCCCCGCATGTATATTTTTAATAATTAAATGATGGATTCCATTATTCTGAAATTCACTTATTTTCTTTATTAAACTCGTTTTTCCACATCCTGTTTCTCCCATCATTATAATAGGAATATTAGCTCTAATCCTTATTAAAATGAAGCACATCTTTATAAAATTATCAGGAGTGAATACATAATCATTGGCTATTTCTTCTAATGGTTTAAATTCATTGTTATCATCAAATTTAGAAACCGGGTTTTTTAAATCTAATATGTTTTTTATTTCCTCTAAATATTGAGATTGACTAAAAGATTTATAATCATTTAAAGGTTGGACTTTTAATAATGTACTATTTTTATTTAACCTTGATTTATTAACAATAATATTATCATATGTTTGATAATTTAAGAATCTATAGAGCTTTTTATATTCTGGATCATCTGGCTTTCTATTGGTAATAATACTGAAACCATTACTGTTATCTCCCCCATAAAAAAAAATAAAGGCCAAGTCCATTTTGTCAAAAGATATGGACTCATGTTCGTTTTCTTCAGGTATTTTATCACTATTATCAAAATTTTCTTGTTCTTTTATTAATTGAGTAAAGGCGCCTTTTGTAAAATAGCGTGATAGCTCAATGAATTTAGTTACTACCATGCTTCTGATTTCGCAATTCTTAAAATTTCCTGAATCAATAATAGTGCAAGCGCTTAAATAAAAATTTTTATTAAATTGAATCAATTGATTGGCAAGAAAATTTATAAATATATTAATTTGATAATAAGTTGGCTTTTCTATTGAGCTTATTGCTTCCTTAATTAAACATTCACATTTCTCCATAGTTAATTCCTTATTTTCATCTTCTGCATTTATAATAATTTTACTAAAATCAAATTCGTCCCCTTTTAAAATTAAATCCTTATCACTCCCAGGGAATTTTATTTGATTTTTATCTATTTTATTTTTAGCCTTAAAAAGTTCTGAGACTCCATCCTTTAATTCATTTTCTTCTTTCAATAGCTTTAAAAATAAAGATACTATTCTTACATTGCTTGAGATATCATCAGGGACTATCAAAGGAGGCAAATTATTTATTTTTATTGTTTTTATAGATTTTTCATCAACTGCATATAAGACAGGAAATTTTTTAATAAAATTATTAGGAAGTTCAAGGTATATTTTAATTTTTCTTGATAAATAGAAAATATTATTCTCCTTTATAAATGACTTTGTAACTAAAATAAAATATAAGAAGTCATTCATTAACAATTTTTGTTCAGTATCATTTAAATCAACGTGAAATAATAAATCATTTTCATTATTAATTTTTTGTTCTTCATCTAATTTTTTCAATCTTTCTAATATTTCTTCTTTTGAAAAGATGCCACTAACTGGGAAATAAATATATTTATTTTTTGCCTTTGTTTTAATATACACAGATTTTCCAACTCCTGAAGTATCTGAGGATACTATGTTGATATTTTCGTCTTTTATTTTTATTTTTTCAATATTTTTTAAACTTATATTTTCAAACTGTTTAACAAATTTTATTTTGAATAATGATTTGCATAATCCATCTTCTAAATTTTTGTTCATAAAAATTAAACAAGACTTCATTTCTTTTTTTTTTTCATTAATTATATCTTCCAACATATTAATAATTAAAGTTTTATTTTCTTCAGAAAGATATTCAGCTCTTGCTATGCAAAAACATATATGCTGCTCGCATAAAATAGCCCTATATAAAAAAGAAATTATTTCTTCTGATGTGGTACTCTCATTGCATATTAATAATGTGCTTGATAATGGTAAATTATTGGTAAAAAATATATAATATTGGATTATTTCTTTTTCAAGATTAAAACAACCATTTATATATACTCCTATATATCTTTTAAATTCTTTTTTCATTAAATTTTTCTTGAAAATATCATTTAAAGTTAATCCATTTTCTTCAATTGTTTGAATTATTAGTTTATGGCATAGATTTACAAAATTTTTATATATTTTCAAATCAAAATTATTTCGAAGATTTATATTTTTGCTCAGATTATTTTCTTCTTTTAATTTTATATTTTCATCTCCAAATAAATTATAAAAGAAATATTTAAAATTACTATATATTTTATTCTCTAATAAATAATCAAGCATCATCTGGAATAAATTTCCATAAATAAAATTAGCACAATAATTCTTTAAATAAGCATCATTTTGAATTTTTTCAATTGAATTATATAAAAGGTTCATGAAATCATAAACTTCACCAAAACTCTTTTCCTTATCTTTGTTCAAGATATATCTAGCATTATATACTTCATTTTTTTTTTCAATTTTAATTTTAATTTTTATCATAAAAAAATTGCTTTCAGTATTATCCATAATGAAATATATATCCTTTTTATTATTGTTTTGAGGTTTATCTTCTTTATTATTATTTTGAGGAATATCGTCTTGATTTATATTTTTAAGTATATCTTCTTCGTTTTTATATCTGTATATTAGACCTTTTTTAGCTATTTTTTTTACTAATTTTATTAATTCAATTATCTGATGAATATATTCAATAATTTTTTTATTAATTTCAATATATTTTTCTTCTTCTTTTCCAAGAGCTACTTTAAATTTTTGGTTGTAATCAATTTTTTTATATCTATTAGCTATAGCTCTATCTCTAAATTCTAATAATTCATCATAATTAATACTTTTTTTAATCTCATCAAAAAAATAATATCCTGAAAAAAATAAATTCTCATTATTTAATAAAATAAATTCACTTTTATTTAAAATTTTTTCCATACTTTGTAAAATATATTTATTTTTACTCAAATTTTCATTGAAAAATTGTTCATATTGCTTATAATTATTGAGATATCTAATTAAATTATTTTGCTCTTTATCTAATTCCTTAGATAAATATTGAATTATATTTTTTTCATCATTTTTATTATTCTCAAAATTATAGCATTTAATTCTTTCAAAGATTTCAACAAGCTTTTCAATCACTCTCAAATCTTCTAATGATAAAAATTGTTGATTATTTCCTCCAAAGACTTCTCCTGCAAATTCTTGCATATTAATACAATCCCTTGTTGATATTGATATCAAAAAATTTAATCCTTCAGTATTTTTTGATAATTCACCAAAAATTTTAATTATATTTTTTTTTTTTAGAGCATAAAACAACTTTTCGATAATTTTTATATCAGAAAAAAAAATTTTTTCTCCATTTATATCTAATGCATCTAAAAATCTAAAAAATTTTTTATCAGTAAATTCATTTTTATTCGTAATTACTTCTATTTTATCTTTATCAAGTATTTTTAAAATAACAGAGGCATATGATTTATATATTTCTTCAAAAATTAAATTTTTTATATATATAATACCAATTTTTCTTTTGATATAGTCATAAGATTTCTTATTATTTTCTTCCGAATCATTTGAATTTTCCATTAGATAATCATCAATTTCACTTAGAAATTCATCATCTTCAATGGAACTATTTTTATCTGAATCATATAATTTTCCCATGAAATATTCATCTTCTTCAGAATTATTTTCTGATTCTTTTTTTTATCTTCATCATCACTTATATATACATTTTCGATTAGGTCCTTATTTTTATAATTAATATGAAAATTTAGCATATTATTATATATATTTGAACCTCTATACAAATTTTCTATAATTTTATCTTTTTGTGATTCTTCTAATTCTAAAAAAAAACGAAGCATAAATAAACTATCTTCTTCGAATATATTCTCGCATTTATCATTTACAATATTAATTAAGTTTAAAAAAATTTGAGGAAAATTAATTTTATTTTGTTTTAAAGGAGCGAAAAAAATATAAGTATCAGAAATTAATTTTAAAAAATCTTTCGTTAATTGTTTCAATGAATTAATTTTTGATGTATAATATCCGATTTCATCGAGAGAATTTATATGTTTTTTTTTGAGTGAAGTACTAAATTTATTTAATTTATTTATCAACAATTGAATCTCAAAAGATTTTGTTTCATTCATTTCAGAAGTAATTTCATCTATTTTATTCAAAATATAGTCTATTTTATTTATATTATTCTGTATAGAATTAATGAATTTATTCATTTCAAATGTTTGTTCTTGAATCAGAAAAAATAAGTCTCTTTTCTTTTTATTTTTTAATATATTAAGTTGATTATAAGAAATTTTATTAAAATTGTTAATTTTATAATAAATCTTCCTTAATTTTTTTATTGAGCTTTTTCCATATTTAGTATTTTCCAATGAATTAAAATAATTATTTTCTTTTAAAAATACTAATAATTCAAAATTTTTAGAATCTTTATCTCCTAGTATATCATCTTCATGAATTAAGTAAGATAAAAAATACTTATCTAAAACATTTTTCGTTTCTTTAAATAGGTAATCAACTATTTTAAATTTTTTATATGCAAATAAAATTTCTAAAACCTTAGGAATTTCATATAAAAGTTTATAATTCTGTAAAGTCAATAAAATTAATTCTTCAAATTCATTAATCGTATAATTATTAATAATTCGAAAAAATAAACATTCTTGGGGGTTCTTATCACATAAATAAATAAATTGACTCAATACTTCATATAATTTGTAATTAAGTTTTACTTCACAATTTTCAAATATATATAAAATTCTTTTATTAATGCAAGCAAGTATTTGATTATAAATTGCAAATTTTTTTTCTTTATCTAACATTTCTAAAATTACAAAAAAAATCAAAAAATGATTAATTGTATTTATTGAATTTATTTTGCTTGAAATAGCAATAATAAAATCTTTATGTTCAAAAATATTACTCCAATTTATTTTTATTATTTTAAATATTTCAATAAATTCTTCATCTACCAAATCTAAATCAATAGAATAAATTAAATTCAACAAAAAAGAAATATTTTTTGGATCAACTATACTCATTATTTCAGCTAATGTAATTAATTCGGGATTTGAAAGAGATTTAATTTCTTCAGAATATATATTTATATTATTAACTAATGGTAAAGATGCTATTTCTTCTTCATTTAAGTGATTTATTAAATAATAAAAAATGATTCTTTCCAAACATAATACGGGATTTTCCGATTTCACAAAATTTTTAAATGAGCTATTAATAGATAAAAACTTATAGTTTTCTTCTTGATATCTTTTTAACTTAATAATGCAATAATAATTTTTTTTTAAATTTACAAAATCTTCATAACTGATTTTATCTAATTTTATTGTTCCTTTTGAAATCTTAGATAATTTTGTAATTTTTACTTTATGAGAAAATATTAAACCGAAAAATTTATTTATATCTTTTATATAAGTAAAAACGATTAATAAATCTGAAAAAGTCTGTGCTATCTCCAATAAAAGAGGAATATATTTAGAAATATCAATTAAATTGATTAAATTTGGATATTTTTCTAGGCATTCAAACAAAGTTCTTTTTACTTTATCGTTTATTCCTGTTTCAAGAGATTCAATATCAGATAATATTTTGAAAAGAATATATATTTTATCATTATTTATTTTTGATTCATCTATTTCTTTTAAATTTCCTATAATATTAATCTTTTTTATACAATTTTCCCAATCTATATTAGAATTTATCGTATATATTTTAATGAAAAAGCTAAAAGAGGAATAATCATTTCCACTTTTTAATAGATCAACACACACAGAAAATAAAGAATTCAAATAAGGTGGTTGATGTATTTCTTTCAGTTCTAAACAATATTTATAATATATATTAAATTCATCTTCTATATTAAAGCAATTGAGAGCACATTCTTTTTTTTCTTTTACATTGAATATTTTATAATTAAAAAGAAAATTTTTAGCATATCGAATATTGACTGCATGAATTAAATACTCTATTTTATTGATATATAACGATATATCAATTTGATTGCTATTTAAATTGTCGTTTTTAAGGAAAATTTCATAAAAAGGCACTTTTTTATTGTTATATTCAATTTGTGAGGATTTAATATCATATTTATTGCATTTTACAGTAGGGATATTTTCATCATTATCATAATAAAGAAAGCATAAGCTTATTCTATATTCTTTATTAGGTTGATTTACTGATTTTGAAAATAATCTCATTTTTATTTTATATATAAATAAAATTATAAACAAATATTTTATTATTTAACTAATTTTTTATGGGCTCTATAAATAACAATGGGGATTGGGGATTGGGGATTGGGGA
>JAJJLE010000058.1:0-13406 GCA_023897235.1 Entodinium longinucleatum | reverse complement strand
AATCCCCAATCCCCAATCCCCAATCCCCAATCCCCAATCCCCAATTATAAAAAAAAAAAATTAAAATAAAAATTAACTTCAAATTTCTAAAATTAATAATAATTAAAAACATAAATAAAAGATGTTTTAATAATTCATAAAAATTTAATAACTAAATAAATTATTTTCTTTAATTTTCTTATTGTTTCAAAGCTAAGAACATGGCAACACCAGCTTTAATCCATTTAGCTTCATCTTCTTTAGTAGGTAACTCAACCATAAGTACAAAGTTGGTAGAATGTCCAGTAGTACTCAAAGTACCTTGTCTACTAAGAACTTTATATAAAGGCGTGTTGTAAATTCCGGTTTTAGGTGGTTCTCTATTAGGTACAGGAATCATATGAATTAAAGGAACATCTGTATATAATTCTCTATTTAATGAATTATCTAAAAGATGAGTTTCATAATTCCATCTTGCTCCTTCTAAAAACATTCCATATACATAACATCCATCTTCAGGTTTATCTTGAACTTTATCCCATGTCGTATCATCCATAATTTTAAATTCAAAGGTTAATAAATCTATTTCACATTTATGTTTTCTTGCATAATTTTGTAAAGTACCTGTTAAAAATGCTTGAGGGAAAGAAAATCTTGAAATACAGAAACAAGTAGGAGTACCTTTTTCATGCCAATCATTAAAGAAAGTAATTCTTTCATTTAAATCTTTAATCCAACTCATTAAAGGTTTCATAGATAAAAATCCAGATTTGATCCATACTTGAGGTACTTGATTATTATATATAGAAGTAACTATAGCATCTAAAGCTTCATCCATAACTATATGCCCAGATAACGCTTTTTTTAAATTTTGAATATTAACTTTCATTAAATTTAATAAAACATTATATCTTATGACTTCTTGTATAAGAACAGTATTCATAGATTCATTATAATCAGTAGGGAATTTATTTTTAATTGCTTCATAATCAAATACTGGGGGTGTATTCTTTTCAATAATCTCTAAAGTTTCACTTACAGATTGTTCCATGGTTTTACCGCTTCCTGAAGATGTTCTTGGTTGCATTAATAATAAAGTTTCTAAAAGTAGTCTTGCTTCATTTTGTGCAGTAATAATTTCAGCGTTATCATGAAGTCCAAATACTTCTGGTCCTGTTGTTGTTGGTAATTTTTTGATATAATCTGTATAGGTTGATTTAGGCCCTGGTTTAGGACAATAATATATACCACTTTCACTGTAAGGATATGCATTATATTGTAAAGTTTTATCTGTTAAATATGTAAGAAGTATTGTTTGAATAAGACGTTGATCTTTATCATCAGTAACTCTACCACCATAATTGATTTCAGCTACTAAATAATTAAGTACTTTATAAGGCACTTCATCATATTCTTCTAAAAAGTTTTTAAGTTGCATTCTTGATACTTTTAAATCTTCATTTGTGAAATCATATTTAACATTCCAACCGACTGGTCCGAATTTTCTCCTATCTTGAACTATAGCATGGAAGAAGCATAATGAAAAGAAGAATGATTTAAATAATTCAGGCTTAGAACATGCTTCTAATTCTTCCTCATTTAAATTATCATATTGTCTTTGTAAATTTAATTTTAATCCTTTCGGTGGCTCCATTGTTATTTTAATCGAATTTTTAAGAACATTTATACTAAATTTATTTGAAGACATAGATGTTAACCATAATCTGAAATTAGTATCTAATGTAGGACTATTTTGTAATTTTTCTATTTCATCTTCTAATTTAGGCATAAAACTTATAGCTAAATGACAATTTTGTAATAATATCCAGCCTCCTTTTAATTTAGTATCATCTATTTTAGATATTGCTACTTTATCCATAGATTTACCCAAAGAAACAAATTCAACTTTTCTTCCCATAGAATCAGCCAATTGTTGGAAATCATTTTTGGGATCTGATCCTGTTGATAAAACAAATAATAAAGGAATTTTATTTGTCGAATCTTCGAATGATTTTAATAAATTAAATGAAGGAGGTTCAGTATATTCTTTACCTAAATTTTTGCCTACATAATAATTAAGTTCATTTGTTAATTTATCGAAACGAATAGCTTTAATTAAAATTAATTTTTGGAAATCAGTAAGTGTATTTTCATAAGGAGCTGGCAAAGATGTATGTTCATTTTGAGGACTTTCAAAGAATGGTAAGAATTTATCATGATTTTTCATAAAATCATTATCTATTCCTTTAAAAGCATCACATAAATAAGTCATACCATGTAATTGGTTATAAAAACTATTCCAATCATTAGGACTTATCCATTTTGTAGGATTCTCTGGAGGCTCTACTTGAATTTCACTTGAAGGCCCTGCTAATAAAAATCTTAATTCAGTGCCTTTAATTTTATCTTCATTAGTTTGTTCACCCATTATTATCTTAATAGTCATCAAAAAGCTAAATAAAGGCTTATCTCTTTCAAATAAGGCTCTACATGTAAAATCAAAACTAGATTTTGTTGTAGCTTCATCAATATCTTTTAATCTTTGATCATTATCTTCATTTACTGGTAATTTTTTTATAGTTGTTTGATATAATTCTTTAAATTGAATTAAAGAGAATTGATACATAGGATCTATCATAGCTAAATCAATAAGTGAGAAAAAGAGTAAAGATGCTCTTTTAGCAGAAGGTCTATATATTTCTCTCTTTTCATCTATTTCTTTTTCTGTTTTTTCTGATATTTTTAATTTTTCATTTATTTGTGTACTTGTTTTCTTTGAATCTGTTAATATATCTATAAGTTCTGAATTTTTTAAACATTCTTCAATATTATCTTTATTTTTCGATAAATTATCTAAAATTTGATCCTCAATTTTACTTAAGGTTTCTTTACTTTCAAAGTTTTCTTCTAAAATTTGAGCTTTAGATGCTTCTAATTGAGGCATTTCTATTCTAACTAATTCAGACAACATTTGATCTTCTAAACCTATTTGAGTAATAGCAAAATTTATAATAGTTATTTTAGCAAATGTTTCTGGACTATAATGTGGATTTGATAATGTAGTTACCATAAAAAGTTTAAATTCTTCATTATATGTAATAGTTTTTTCTCCTATTTTAATTTCATAAAAATTAGATTTTGTTTTAACTTGTTGTCTTTGTAATATAGGTTCTAAAGAATTATCAATTTCAATTCCTACATTATCTAACATTATCCATGAACCATATTTAACACCAGAAATAACAGTATCCATCATTTTAGCATCAGATATTTTTATACATTGGAAACTTGTACTTTTTACATCAAATCCATATTTTTTTAAGAAAATACTTGCTTGATTTTGTGGATCTATCATTAATGGCCATTTACTTGTTTTAAACATTATTATACCATTTTCTATTGATAAATTATCATTTGGCAACATATTTTTATTCCATTTTCCTGTAGTAATAGGATCTTCTAATACATATCTTAAAGATACATTTTCACTTCTTGTTATTTTTTGAATATCTAATTTTTCTTTCCATTCATTTAATAATGTTGTTCTATATGTACTAACAAAAGGACCACTATAAGCAATAGCAGCTGCAGCTATGAGACAATCTCCTGTTATATAATTACTATAATCTTGTAATTTTTTTACTGATTCACCCCATCTTATTTTTTCTCCGGCTAATAATTCTACTATTTTTTTAGCTCTTTTTACTTTTGTTTGATTGTCATTTAATGTTACTATTAATTCATTTTTACTTTTCTGTTTTTGATTTAATAATGTTTCTAAATCATTAGATTCTTTTTCAGCTTTGGCTAATGCAGCTTGAGCTATGGCTAATTTCTCATCAGCTTTATCTTTCTCTATTTTTGCTTTTGCAGCTTCCTTTTTTTTAGGATCTACTATTTCTATACTTTTATGGCAAAATTCTATCATACCTACAATAAAATCAAAACATGGCCCTACTGCTTTTGATGCATTATCAACTAAATCACGATCCATATTATGTTCTTCTATATATTTTTCTGCTTTTAATACATTATCTAATTCTTTTGTTTTTAATTCTTCTCTTCTTTCTTCATTTTTAAATGAATAAAAATATTCTTTAAATACTTTTGGATCATTTACTTGTAATTCATTAATAGCTGCTTCTTTATAACTTAATCTAAATGGATTTTTAACATCACCTGTAGGCTCTTTAATATTCGCTTTATTAGTTCTCCATTTATCTCCATGTTTAAAAGTAAATAATAATTCTAAAGTCATTTTTAATTTTTCTCCATATATTTTATATCCAGCTAATTCTTGTAATTCATTATCTTTAATTTGATCAATTTTTTCTAAACTACTTTGTAAACCTTTTTCGGCTTCAGATAATTCTCTTTGACAATCAGCTTCAATTTTTGATATTTTTATAGCTAAAGCCTCAGCTACTTGTGAATCTGCAGAAGCTTTTTCTCTAACTTTATCTGCCTCGGCTTTCTTTATTTCAACATCTTTTATTATTTCTTCTGTTTCTTTAGATAATTTTTCTAATATTGGTGTATTTTTTTGTATTTCTTTTTCAATTTCTGATATTTTTGTTTCTGCAAAATCTAAGACTTTTAAACCCATTTCATATCTATCTATATTATTTTGATTTTCTTGGGTTTTTTTAACTAATATATTATGGAATAAAGATAAAAATTCCAAAAATGAAGTTGGTGTTAAATAATTATAACGTCGAAGTTCTGCTAAATATTTAGTAGATATTTTTTCTACACTTTTATGAATATATTTAATACATTCAATGACTCCATCTAATTGTTTACCTAGAGCAATATCATCTTTTTGCTCTAAAATATTTTTAGCAACACTCATTAAAGCTTCTTCTGGCCATTCTGTAAACCAATCTATTGTACAACAATTTACTAAAGATGGGAACATTCTTAATCTCGTTACAAATTTTTCTCCAACTGGTGACATAGCTAATATAATATGAATTTTAGCCATTACTCTTTTAACATAAATAGACATCATATTCTCTCTATTATCTTGTAAATGTTTACTTTTCATTTCTTGTTGAACTGCTTTTTTAATTTCTTCATAATCCTCTGCTTTATATATATCAGGAATATCACCCGAATTTAATACATTATTCATATCTTCTAACATAATTTCATCAAATAATTGTGTATCGCATAATAAAAAGCAATAATTAATTTTACCTTTTTCTTTGCATACTGTATCTTTCAAAAAGTTTTTAACATCTTTTCTAAAATCAGGCAATCTATATCCTTTAATAACTTCAATAGTAGTACAATCCATTCCGAAATTAATATAAGAAGAAAGTCTAGCTAATGATTGTCTTCCTGAACCACCTACTCCTAAAAGTAAAGCATGGCCTCCTGTTTGACGAATAATTCTACTAATTCTTGCAACATGATCACATGCATCTAAAAACATTACTAATGGCATTTGCTTATTTTTAAATTCTTCATTAAATTCTTTTAATTTATCTTCGACTCTTGTTATAAAACCTTTTAAATCAGTTACTTGGATATAAGGACGATCCATTCCTGCACAAAAATCGCAATAAATTATTTTTTCTAAGCCTTTATATATTTGACTTATATCAGTTACTTCATAATCTTTAGTATTTAATATTTCATTATGTAATATTTCTTTTAACCAATTTCTATCTTCATCACATATTAAACGATCTCCAAATGAACGTATCATTTCATGCATCCATATTTTAACCATATCTACTTTCTTAGTACAATGCTTTATACTGGCTCCACAAACTCCTTGCAAAACTTTACTCATATCTCTTAAGTTAAATAAGTAATGACTTGATTTTGGAATTGGTAATAATTTAGATTTAATTATTTTATATAATTTTAAGGTAGAATCAACTAAAGTATCTACAATAGCTTTTGTATCTGGAGAAAACTTTGTTAAAAAGTTTTTAACTTTTCTTGAGAAAATACTTTTAATAGAACTATCTACTAATTCAGTATATGTTATAACATTGAAATGGCGCATGAATCTATTAGTTAATTGTGATCTACCACCGCCAGGTGGACCCATAGCACCAGAGAAAATTAAATTACTAATATGCATGAAAGGCTTTTCTTTTTCATTAAGATCATACCATCCTTCATAATCTAACCATTGTCTTAATATTTCAATAGGTGGTTGAGCTTCATATTTTTCTTTTTTAGGCATATTTAAATCATCAACAAATACTATCATAATTCTATTATTATCAGGAGCATATTTACCTCTTCCTTTTCTTTTTAATATTCGTTCTATAGAATGCTGTGTTTGTGCTGCTGTTGTCTGTGCCGAAAAGTTGATAATAATATGTGCATATTTTTCTTCGTTTCTTTTAGTAGCTTCTTCCATTACTCCTATAATATCTAACATATTCACTGTTTTTCCTGTACCTGTAGGTCCAGTTGTTATTATATGCTTTCTTTGAGTTAATAAATATCTTAAAATATAACAATATCTTACTGAATCTATTGTTGGTATAATTATATCTGTAAATTCAGCTCTTGAATCTATTTTTGGATATGTTAATAAATTATCCCATGATTTCCATTCATCATTTTCATAATCAAAATAATAATCATAAACAGTTCCTTGTTCTGGGAAAAGTACTCTTCCAACGTCATATTCTGGTAAATTATTTTGCATGAATTCTCTCAAATATTCATTAAATTTTTCTCTTCCATCTTCTCTTGATGTAATTCCTATAGACCATACTGTACAAAAGAAATATATATTATAAATACTTTTATATAAGACTTCTAATTCTATTTTAGATATTTTTAAATTACTTGTTTCTTTAAATCTTGCTAAAAAGCAATCCAATAAACTGAATAAAGAATATGCTAAATTGATATCAGTTGTAGGACAAGGTTCTTTAATATGCTTTCTTATATAATTTATATTTTCTTCTAAACACATTTCAAATAAATTTTCTATTCTTTGATAAACATTAGCATCTTCTGGACTATTAACTATACTTTGTGGTAATTTTGTTTCCATCCATTTTTTAGCATGAGGTATTAACCCTACTGCTGAAGGCTCCATATAAACCATACCACATCTTGATACTGTTGCAGGGGAAGCATGTACTAAATCTTCGACTTCAAACATCATAGTAATTGTTTCATTTAATACTATAATAGCAGAAGAAGGTAGACATAAACGACGAGAATCATCTAAAACGGAATTCATATCTTCTATCCAAAAAGTATCAACTGGACCATCAAATAATATCCAATATTTTGTTTTTCCAGTTGTATCTTTATTCAATTCATTTACTAAAATAGGTATAATACCATTAATCCATTCAGTTGGATTCATTGGATCTTTATCACAATATAATTCAGGCTTTCTTACAGATTTTGGATTTACTACTGTTGATTTTGTAGTAAAATATTTTTGGCCATCATTTAAATCTGATATACTTTGTTGTAATATTTTCCAATTTGATGATTTACCACCACCTGTGGGTCCTACTATCATTAATCCATGACGTACTTGTATAGTATCATATAATTGCACAATTTTTTCAACGAAATTAGGATGTGGTTGTAATTTATTTTTTTTAATATTAGCATGTATTTTTTCCATTAAATCATCTAAATCATTCTTTGGCTTTTCTGTATTAGGGAATAAATCTTCAATAATATTCATAAACAAAGGAATATCTTCTTTCAAAAATTTGGGTGAATTTACATCTCTAATAGCTCTTAAAAGTAATTTATCTTCAGGTTCTTCAGGATTCGCTCTTTTTAATTTTTTTGCTGAATATAAAACTGATTTTACTGCCCTCATGCCAAAATCGTAATGACTTTGTGATGATAATTGTTCTGAGGAAAGTTTAAAAATAGATACAATTTTTTTAGCTAAATCTTTGGCTTGTAAATAACCGGAACTATATAAATAAACTTCAGAAATTAATTTATAATCAGGAACCATCATTGCCATTGGTCTAAACAAAGCTACTAAATTATCAGGTAATGCTGTTCTTCCTTCATAGTCTGGATTCATCGTAATAAAAACACAAAAAGTGGGTAATATATGGATCGGTGTTTTTTCGAAAATAATTTTATCCATGCCAGCAGCTTTAGCACTGAATAAAACGATTAACTGTGAGGCGATAACGGATAATACTTCTATATTAATTCTATTAAATTCATCAAAACATATCCAAGAACCACAATTTGCTAAACCTTTAAAGAAAGCTGCGACAGCGACAAAATCTGTTTCTTCTGAACAATTATATACAACACATTGTTTAGCAATACTTTTTGCTAAATCTTTTGTTGATTCAGTTTTTCCTGTACCAGCTGGTCCTGCTGGGGCACCTCCCATATTAAATTTAATAGCGCCCATTAAAGTTAAATAACATTTATCTGTTAACGGTGTAATAACTAATATTTCAGTGTTTCCTAAATATTCATATCCATAAGGGAATGACGTTTGAATTGATTTTACATACATATTATCATTTTCCCAGTAATACCTTAATTGTTTTTTCCATTCGAAACTAGTAGGACTCCATTCACCTATTTGGAATAATTCAGTTATTTGTTTATTATGGACTTCTAAAGTAAGTAAATTAAATACAGTGATACCATCAACTCTACTTAAAGGTTCTCTTAATATACGTACCAATAAATTAATTCTTTCTTGAATTTCATTACAATAACTAGGTATAGTTTTTTTAGCTATAGCATCTTCAACTTGTTGTGTCCACATACATTGATTCGAGTGAATAACACTTTGTCCAGTATGTCCAAAGATCCATTCTTTTGTAGGGGGCCTTTGATATGCTCTAAGACATCGTTCCATGCATTGTTTTACTGTTTCGAACATTGAATTTTGTAATTCTTTCATCCAATCTTCTATATTTTTTCTTTCTATTGATATTATATTTTTAAGAGGTACTTTTTCACCAAGATTTGATATCATTTTAAGTATAATTTTATCATCTTGTAATTCAATATTATGGATATTTTCAAATATATTTTTAAGATTTTCTTTGACTCTATTTAAATCTTTTGTTTCTGATAATATTTTTAATAAAGTTTCATTACTAAGGAAATAAAATCTAGGGAATAAAGTTTTCTTTTTTTCTATATAATCATTCAATCCTTTTTCGACTTCTTCTAACCAATTATTAGCTTCTTTAATTTTATCTAAAAGACCTTCTTTATTGCATATAAATTTAACATTAGTACTTTCTTTTAAACCTCTTACTATTTCTTTAAAACTTTTATCAGCTTTAGCAAAAATAGAAGCATCATGTGGTATAGACTTAGTAATATCTGGAGATTCAAATATAGGCTGTAATTGGAACCATTTAGTTTGTAATTTTGATAATGATTCTAAAACATCTGTAATATTCTGAAAACTTGAAGACCATTCATTAATTTCATTAATAAAATGTTGTTTATAAGGATTTACTTCTAATTGTTGTACTTCTTGAACATCTTCATCTAATACTTTATATATATCACCCCATCCTGTTATAATAAATAATCCTTTAATTCTATGAGGTTGTGTACCAAATTCGACAGAAGCCCAATTTTTTTCTAATAATTCTAATTTTTGTTTTATTTGGAATTCCCTACTTGCTTTATCTGCTATTAATTTAGCATTTTCTATAATTTCTTTATTTAAATCATTTCTTTCTAAAATTAATTTTAAATCAATTTGGGCTGATTGATCTGTGCAATCTATTCCAGTTTTTTCTTTTAATTCGTTCCAATGTCTATCTTGTAATCCTTGTGTTGTTAAAGCTACTGCTAATTCTGCAGTTTTTTCAAATTCTATGCTTTTTTCTCTGAAATTTTCTGCTGTTTTAATTAAATCATTAAAACCTTCCATTTCTTTAAGTATTTTAATACTTTGAAATAGATGTTTTTTAACTGCATCATTCATTTCTTCAACATCAAGACCATTTAATTTATTAAGTGGAATATTTTTAAATTCTTCTGTTTTCTTTTGAAATGTATCTATTGATGTCCATATTAAATAAAAAGGATTAAATTCTTTAGCCATATTTTGCAACATAGAAAAATCGGTTTGTTCTCTATTAAAATTAACTTCTCTACTATTACATACTTTTGCTCTTTCTTGGCAATCTTGTAATATTTTTTGGCAATTATTACTTAAACTAGCTGCTTCTTCTAATTGATCTATTGATTTATATGTCATTAATTTATTTATCTGATTTTTAAGGCCTTTAATATCTTCATTTAGTGTAGCTTGACTTTCTAATAAAGCATTTAAGAATTTATCTCTGTTTTTCTTTAAAGAGCTTTTAGCCATACTTATTGTATTGGTTACATCTGTTGTACTTTGAATTAATAAAAATCTTGTTCGGAGATCTATATATTGAACTTTTTGGAAAAATTCATCTAATATTTTATAAATTTCAAGACAAGAATCAATATCAGATTTTAAATTTAATAATAAATTAGGAACATCTTCAATATATTTTTCTATTTCAACTAATTCTTCAATATTTTTACTTTGTTTAGTAATACCACTTTTCATTTCTTCAACTTGCTTAAATACAGATGTTTTTATTTCTTGTGATTTTTTATTTAAACAACTTATTTCTAATTCTTTTATTTTAGCATGTTTATTTAATAAAGTATCTCTTACATCTTTACAATTTACATTAAAATAACTTACTTGAATAGTTTCTTTAATTTCTTTTTTAATTTGTTCATATAAATTTTGATGTTTAATTATATCATCTCTTAAAGTATGAACAGCATTTCCATTCTCAGTCGCTGCTTCATCTAAACTTTTAACATATTGTTCAGGTTCTATATCTAAATCTTTTTTATATTGATTAAATAAAGCACCAAATTGTTCTAAAGGTTCCTTTCCCATCAAAAGACATTTTTCAAGTCTATCATATAAATCTTCTAACCAATATGATTCTTCCTTTTTAGGATTAAATTTATTTTCTATATTATTTATATCTTCTTTAGGATCTATTTCTTGTATTCCTTCTTTATTATTTTTATCTTCATCTTTTTTTTGACTTCCTGAAATATTAGCATTTATATTTTCTTTTTGTTTATTTTCTGATGTTTTTAATGGCTCATTTTGCTTTTTTTTGAATTTAAGACCTTTATATCTTTTAAGCATATCAAAATATTTCATAGTTGAATATATTTTTGTTTTGGCAAAATTTATTTGTTCTATTTTTTGAATTTTGTCCAAGCCTTCGTCAAAAATTTTTCTTATTTCTATAATATAGTCTTCTACTTGCAAATGATATCCAAATTGACCATCTTTATATTTTAATATAATATTAAAAATCGGCTTTTTATCTTCGAAAAATCTATTTTCTGTTTCGTATTCGATTGTTTCATATGTTGTATTTAAATCTTCATCAGGATCATCTGTTATTTTATTAAAAGCATTACCTTCTGATAATATCATTTTTGATTTAGTTATATTTTTAATTCTATTTGTAATATCTAAAGGATCTGGGTATATATTATTCACTTCATTTGTTTTAATTATTTCTGTTTTTATAGGTATATTTTTTTCAAAAAATTCAACATAATTAATTAATGAATTCACAACAGTTGCATATAATTCATCTTGGAACATAATATTTATTTTTTTAATTAAAGTTAAGGTTTTGAGATTATTTATTTCTTTTATTAAATTCTGTTTTTTTTCTTCTCTTTCTCTATCTTCTGTAAAAACAAATATTTTTTGTTTTGTTTCTTTTGGCCTATTTTTCATAAAATCTATTAAAAATGGTTCTTCAACTACTGGTTTATATCCATTTAATTCATTATTTTCTTCAATTTTTGACTCTTTGACTTCTTTTTTATTCGCGGCAGCTTTTTTTCTATCAGGACTATCTAACAAAGGAACTTCTTTATATTCCAAATTTTGTAAAAGCTTTTTAATAACTTGAATTTGTTCTGAATCTAACATTTTTTTGAAATCATATATATTTTTTTTTTCATCTTTAATAAATTCATCAAGTCTTACTGTGTTATTGAATTTTACTTTATATAAACTTAGAGAATGTTTCATACTGCATATTAAAGTTCTAATTTTATATAAAGTTTGAATTATATTTTTTTTACATAATAAAGTATTTACATTGAATCTTTTTTCTAATTCGAAATATTTAAATTCTTTATTTTCTTCATAAAGCATTTCTTTTCCAAATTTAGGTATAGGAGGTAATTGAGGAGCTTCGATGTTTAAATTTAGACAGCATAAATCTTTACTTTTTTCTTTGAAATATAAATTATCAAACATTATTTTATTTAGCTGGAATACATATGATTTTGATACAGTGTTCATTTCTGAATTAAGAAATTGTTCGACATAATTAAAATTTTTTAGTTCTTTTATTTTATTGATAATTTTAGTAGCTCTTTCTTTTGGTAATTCTCTGACTTCAAATTTAGGTATTTTTTTTAAATAATAATTATATTTGATGATCTCTTCGCTTTTTTGTCTTAATTTCATTGCTTCACTTATTCTTTTACAAAAAATGCTGGGATTTTCTGAATCAAATAAGATATACATTTTAGGCATATTTTCAATAATTTTTTCTTCTTCGCCATCTAATTCAACACTAAAAGTGTCGCTTTTATCATTGTAAGCTACAACTAAAACCTTTTTCCAGGCTCCTTTTTTAGTTTTTGGATCCATAATTAATGCCTTTGCTGGAATTTTTAAGAATTTTCCATTGTCTTTATCAATAGCTTGCTTCATCCAGTAATCATTAGGATAAATGTCATACATTTTATCATCAAAAAAAGGCAAAGGTAATTTAGATTGATCAGGTATTGAAAAATTTATATCAAATTTATTCTTTAATAATTCTTCCACATTAGTACTTCTAAAATCTTCTTCCACTCTTTTGACTAATTCTTTTCTTGTCATCCTTCTTGGGATAGGCTCAAATGGTTCATTTACTTTAGGTTGTAATACTGCACATCCTTCTCTTGGCTTTTCAAAGTTTAAACTTTTTTTTCGTTTTTTTCTTTTTAAAGTAAGTCCATAAGGATTCACGAAATCACTGGTTGGATTTAAAGACCAAGGGACTACTTCTTGACCATCTTTTCTAATTTGAACTCCTAAAGATGGATATTGAGGCTCTTTATTTGTATTCGGTTTCTTTTTTTGAGTGTCAGGTACTTTTTCTTCTTCTTTTGGTATCTGTGTTTCGATATCTTTTTTGTCTTCCGACATTAGTAGTTATAAATTATAAAATAATTATTTAAGTTTTTAAATATTTTGAATTTTTTTGAATTAAGATATTTAATTAAATTTTATTTATTTATTATTTATGAATTATTTTAAAAGTATATTTAAATTTAAATTGGGGATTGGGGATTGGGGATTGGGGATTGGGGATTGGGGATTGGGGATTGGG